>JXCR01088345.1:41112-73629 GCA_002079205.1 Phalaenopsis hybrid cultivar | reverse complement strand
TGTGTATAAGAGAGAGCACACACACACACACACACACACACACACATATATATATATATATATATATATATATATATATATATATATATATATATATATATATATATATATATAAGATTAGAAAAATATGAAATCAAACTAATATCATATCTTTCATAGTTCAAATGAAAGAGCGCTATACCTCAAACCTTGTATCTATCTCGAAAAATAAACACAAGACTTGAGGGTGAGGATCAATCAAATAAATTAAGAAATATATGACATTTATTTAGTCTGTGAAAACCATTTTATTTGTCTTTAAGTTGCCCTATTTAATACAAAGAATTAAATAGGGTTTATATTAAGTTGGGTTTGGAAAAGCTTCGTATAAAGGCAAGCCCTTATAGTTAATTACATCATAGATAACAGAATTCACCTAAGAAAACTCTCGATAAAAATTAGGAAATATTTCTTTAAAGAGGTCAAAAGGATAAGAACTTTCAGTGAGGTCAGACAAAGAGGTTTCAAAGGGTAATGACTCAAATTTTGAACATTTATTTTAGAATCCAAAGGAGAAAGAACTAGGAGATGTCATAGATCCGGAGGAGAACCTCGANTATATATATATATATAAGATTAGAAAAATATGAAATCAAACTAATATCATATCTTTCATAGTTCAAATGAAATAGCACTATACCTCAAACCTTGTATCTATCTCAAAAAATAAACACAAGACTTGAGGGTGAGGATCAATCAAATAAACTAAGAAATATATGACATTTATTTAGTCTGTGAAAACCATTTTATTTGTCTATAAGTTGCCCTATTTAATAAAAAGAATTAAATAGGGTTTATATTAAGTTGGGTTTGGAAAAGCTTCGTATAAAGGCAAGCCCTTATAGTTAATTACGTCATAGATAACAGAATTCACCTAAGAAAACTCTCGATAAAATTTAGGAAATATTTCTTTAAAGAGGTCAAAAGGATAAGAACTTTTAGTGAGGTCAGACAAAGAGGTTTCAAAGGGTAATAACTCAAAATTTGAACATTTATTTTAGAATCCAAAGGAGAAAGAACTAAAAGATGTCATAGATCCGGAGGAGAACCTCGATGACTTTGAAATTATCCTATGATTTGGCTTCAATTTTGAGGAGAAATATTCAAATGTTTCATCCTGTCAATTTTATTTTGTAGGACTTGCATTCGTATGAAACGATCAAACAAATAGTCTGAAAGATGTGAGGATTTAGGTCATGATGAACGACAACCTTGGAATCATATGACGAGTTAGGGCTGAGATTATACAACAGAGTTGTACAATATCCTAAAGATAAGTGGAGGATTTATGTTGCATAAGCAAACAACCTAAAAATCCTATGGCTTGTTGTTTAAATCTATGGAAAGATATGCTGCNAATAGTCTGAAAGATGTGAGGATTTAGGTCATGATGAACGACAACCTTGGAATCATATGACGAGTTAGGGCTTAGATTATACAACAGAGTTGTACAATATCTTAAGGATAAGTGGAGGATTTATGTTGCATAAGCAAACAACCTCAAAATCCTATGGCTTGTTGTTTAAATATATGGAAAGATATGCTGTTATTTATTTAATCTTTCATATTAAATAGGGGAACTTGTCGGCAAATACAAAGGTTTCGCAGACCAACTTAATTATTTATATTAAATAGGGGAACTTGTCGGCAAATACAAAGGTTTTGCAGACCAAACTAATGTCATATATTCCTTAGTTTATTTGATCGAGCCTCATCCTCAAGTCTTGTGTTTATCCTNGCTGTTATATGAATGTCATATATTCCTTAGTTTATTTGATCGAGCCTCATCCTCAAGTCTTGTGTTTATCCTATGAGGTACAACGCTCTTTCATTTAAACTATGAAAAATATGGGGTCAGTTTGATTTTGCATTTTTTTAAAACTAAATATATATGTAAATGAAACGACCTTCCAAAGCGGGCGACGGGATTTCAATTCCGGTGACCAACAGCTTCTTACGGGCAACTCCCTACCAAAAAAATAGCACTGACACACAGATATATATATATATATATATATTTATCAGATTAGAAAAATATGAAATCAAACTAATATCATATCTTTCATTGTTCAAATGAAATAGCACTATACCTCAAACCTTATATCTATCTCGAAAGATAAACACAAGACTTGAGGGTGAGGATCAATCAAATAAACTAAGAAATATATGACATTTATTTAGTCTGTGAAAACCATTTTATTTTTCGATAAGTTCCCCTATTTAATACGAAGAATTAAATAGGGTTTATATTAAGTTGGGTTTAGAAAAGCCTCATATAAGGGCAAGCCCTTATAGTTAATTACATCATAGATAACCAAAATCACCTAAGAAAACTCTCGATAAAAATCAGGAAATATTTCTTTAAAGAGGTCAAAAGGATAAGAATTTTCAGTGAGGTCAAACAAATAGAAAGAGGGAATGACTCAAATTTGGAACATTTATTGTAGAATCCAAAAGAGAAAGAACTAGGAGATGTCATGGATCCGTAGGAGAACCTCGGTGACTCTGAAATTATCCTATGATTTGGCTTCAATTTTGAGGAGAAATATTCAAATGTTTTATCCTGTCAATTTTATTTTTTACGACTTGCATTCGTATGAAACGATCAAACAAATAGTCTGAAAGAAGTGAAGATTTAGGTTATGATGAACGAAAACCTTGGAATCATATGACGAGTTAAGGATTAGATTGTACAACAGAGTTGTACAATATCTTAAAGATAAGTGGAGGACTTGTGTTGCATAAGCAAACAACCTCAAAATCCTATGGCTTGTTGTTTAAATCTAAGGAAAGATATGCTGCTATAGATCCTCTTGCTGATGAAGATAGCCGAGCTGTCTACAATGCTAGCTCCAAGCTCGTCCTAACAAATTTAAGTTCTTTAATATGTACAATTATAACTTCAAATTAAATGTCCCTATAGTTATGGTCATTAAATGTTATAAGGCATAATAAAATTGATTAGAATGACACCGGTTAGGATCCTTCACTTCCCTCATTTTGACACCACTATTTTCTATCAGATTCACTTAGTCAAATGAATTTACGAAACTTAATTTAATTAATTTCGTTCTTTCATTTAGACCAACGGAAGTCTCATTACTAACCGTGGCTTACCTCATCTCAGAGATTCCTNAGGATTGCCTAGATCAGAGAAATACTTAGACAAAATTTCATGATTATTTGAATTAAATTATTATAATTTTTTTAATGGGAGAATAAGGAAAATCCACTTTTATGCCTTTTAAAATTTATTTTTAACTTAGGAAAATTAGGAAAAACAATTTAATGAGACTCAAGTGATCAGAGGGCAATTAGGCATATTTTGAAATGTTTTGATATTTTTTGCATTTTTAAATATTTGTAATTATTTAAAATTCAAAATAAGGCTCGAAAATTAAGTATTTTCTAAAAAAAATTTTATCTTTTCTGAGTTCCTCTGATCACAAGGAACTCAAAAAATCACTTTTCATAATTTTCTCAAGTGTATATATTTAATATAATTATTTTTGTACAAAAATATAAGATTCTTTAGAATATTAACTTTCATCTGAACTTAATTATCTTTTCCGAGTAGAAATGATTTTTATGAACAATGTGGAATTAAATTTGCTAATTTTTGATAAGTACATAATTTACCAAAATTCACACTAGGTATTTTTATTCAATTAAATATAGAAATTTACATGATAATTCAAAGCATCATAATATTTTTCCTAGACTTCTTTGACCGTAAGAAACCTACTAAAATTTTTCTCATAATTTTTTAAATGATATTTTGATCTATATAATNAGGATTGCCTAGATCAGAGAAATACTTAGACAAAATTTCATGATTATTTGAATTAAATTATTATAATTTTTTAATGGGAGAATAAGGAAAATCCACTTTTATGCCTTTTAAAATTTATTTTTAACTTAGGAAAATTAGGAAAAACAATTTAACGAGACTCAAGTGATCAGAGGGCAATTAGGCATATTTTGAAATGTTTTGATATTTTTTGGATTTTTAAATATTTGTAATTATTTAAAATTCAAAATAAGACTTGAAAATTAAGTATTTTCTAAAAAGAATTTTATCTTTTCTGAGTTCCTCTGATCACAAGGAACTCAAAAAATCACTTTCATAATTTTCTCAAGTGTATATATTTAATATAATTATTTTTGTACAAAAATATAAGATTCTTTAGAATATCAACTTTCATCTGAACTTAATCATCTTTTCTGAGCAGAAATGATTTTTATGAACAATGTGGAATTAATTTTGCTAATTTTTGATAAGTACATAATTTACCAAAATTCACACTAGATATTTTTATTCAATTAAATATAGAAATTTACTTGATAATTCAAAGCATCATAATATTTTTCCTAGACTTCTTTGACCGTAGGAAACCTACTAAAATTTTTCTCATAAATTTTTAAATGATATTTTGACTTATATAAATAAAATAGCCAAAATGGTCACCTTCGCTTGAAAATTAAGGCTAGAGGCATAGAGATGTCCTCTGACCTTGGAAAAATCAAATGATATGGCCTCTATCATGAGGAATGAACTCTCAAAATTTGAAGCCATGGTGAGTAATATTTAATCATGGAGAACTGAAATACCACAGAGGCTATTTAATTCATTAAAATTTAGGAAATTATAAAATAATTTTTATTTTATTCTATTTAATTCTCCTCTATTCACTGAGCAATAGGGTATTCTTCTTTTATTTTTACAATTTTTCTAGAGAAAGATATGAATTTTTGAAGTTTATGCATTTAAAATAATTCAAAAATCCCTATTTTTCTATTTATCCAACGTGATGCCAACTTAACCTACGGCGGTTCCATACTCACACGGGATGAGCTCCCATTCGACATCACCATCCACCTCACCTGCCATGTGGTCCACAGTTTATGCACCATCTCCTCGTCTGGCTTAATCTCGCCCGTTGGTTGGACACACATGCGATCGGACANCCTACGGCGGTTCCATACTCACACGGGATGAGCTCCCATTCGACATCACCATCCACCTCACCTGCCATGTGGCCCACAATTTATGCACCATCTGCTCCTCTGGCTTAATCTCGCCCGTTGGTTGGACACACGCGCGATCGGACGGCTCTCCATTATCATCCCCATGTAACCTAACTCGTAAGTCGTTCACACTAAACTCGTAAGTCGTTCACACTAAACCTAAAGCCTTAAGATCTTCATCTAGACTCAACCAAATTACATGGGGTTTATTTCTAAACCTTCATCTACTCAAGATGAACATATCTATAAGGTTAATAATGTATGAAATCAAGTCATTGCAAGTGGAGGATCAAAATAAGACGGGATTAGGGTTGAGGTTCAATACCTTTGTCTGAGAGGGGATGCCCCAATCAGATGGTTGTGGTAGCTTTGATTAGATCAAACAAACTTTTGGATGAAGTCTCAAGCTCTAGTGAACTGACTAGGTATGATTTTGACCAAGGTTGATTTCAGGTGTTGGTCTAANTGGGGTTTATTTCTAAACCTTCATCTACTCAAGATGAACATATCTATAAGGTTAATAATGTATGAAATCAAGCCATTGCAAGTGGAGGATCAAAATAAGATGGGATTAGGGTTGAGGTTCAATACCTTTGTCTGAGAGGGGAGGCCCCAATCAGATGGTTGTGGTAGCTTTGATTAGATCAAACAAACTTTTGGATGAAGTCTCAAGCTCTAGTGAACTGACTAGGTATGATTTTAACCAAGGTGGATTTTTGGTGTTGGTCTAGAACTACGCTAGAGGCTATTTAGAGGGGGCTTTTGTGAGGAATCAACCTCATTCACTATGGGGATGGTGTGTGCACAATTGATTGAAGTTTTGTGCACTATGGTGAAATGGAGAGATCTGTTCTAGTTTTAGGGCAAATTTTAGTGGAGAAATTGGCTCTAAATGGTTGCTATCAGTGGCTGAGAGCAAGGGGATTGCACTTGGGATGGTTTGGAGGAGCTCTAGTGAGATTTTTGTAGAGTCTACTAAGGGTTCCTAGAACTCTCTTCCTTGCCGTGGAGATCTCCATTTATAGCCATGGTTGTTTGGTGGAGCTCAGGGCTGGGAATTGCGTGCTAAAGCTTGTTGAGGTTGAGGGAAGAAATGCTCTAATGGCCAATGGGAGTGAGCCAAGTCAGGGAGGTTTAATTTTGGGTTTTGGCTGCCTGAGGCCCCCGTGGGCTGGCTATTTCCGGTGGGTGAGGAGGTGGCTGGCTAGGGTATGGTCTTTTTTTGGCTAAGGGAGGCCAGAGGGNTTGTAGAGTCTACTAAGGGTTCCTAGAACTCTCTTCCTTGCCGTGGAGATCTCCATTTATAGCCATGGTTGTCTGGTGGAGCTCAGGGCTGGGAATTGCGTGCTAAAGCTTGTTGAGGTGGAGGGAAGAAATGCTCTAATGGCCAATGGGAGTGAGCCAAGTCAGGGAGGTTTAATTTTGGGTTTTGGCTGCCTGAGGCCCCCGTGGCCTGGCTACTTCTGGTGGGTGATGAGGTGGCTGGCTAGGGTATGGTCTTTTTTTGGCTCAGGGAGGCTAGAGGCTGCTTAATGATGGTAAAATCTTAAAGGTAAGTGATGATGGCCAAGATATTTGAGTTTAGGCCAAATATGCGGTGAAATATGTTAAATCAAGGGACCATTGGACCATAGCTCATCTTGGCTAGTTTAGGTGGGTTTAACCACGTCCATAGGGTGTATTTGGTGGTTGTGGTGTCATTAATCTGGTGGCTTAGACATGGCTAAGCCAATTTTGGTGCATGGGCTCAATTTGAGTCAAAATGGCTAGAAGTTGGGNTAGTTTAGGTGGGTTTAACCACGTCCATAGGGTGTATTTGGTGGTTGTGGTGTCATTAATCTGGTGGCTTAGGCATGGCTAAGTCAATTTTGGTGCATGGGCTCAATTTGAGTCAAAATGGCTAGAAGTTGGATTTACGTTAGGCTATCCATGACATTGAGCTCAATCAATTGATCAACATTGTGTAGATAATTGTCATAAGAGGTTTAGAAAAGATTTGGAATGATTTTGAATTGATTTGGAGGTTCTATTTAGAGGATTTTGGGCATTTGGTCAATTGAGGGGTGTTGCGTTAGACCTGGGTCTAAGTTGGTCTAAGGTTGGGCTATGTCTAAATTAATTGTTCAAAATGGTCTATAGAAATGTTGTGAAGTGTTTTCAATATCAATTGGGTGCCAAAATTGGGGAAAAATTGATGGACATTTGAAGTGAATTTGAGTAAATTGGGTCTTTAAATAAAATTTGGAGGGTTTTGTCAAAATGGTCAAATTGGATTCAATTGAAGGGTACAAATTGGTTTTGGAGACATTTGAAGTGATTTTGGATGTTTCAGTAAAGTTTGGGGTGTCAAGGGTTTTTTTGTAATTTTGGCAAATTTCAGGGTATTTTGGTAATTTTGGAATTTTTTCGTGGATTTGGGCAATTTGGGTATTTTGAAATGGTTTGAAATGAGTTTTGTAGAATTTTGGGTATTTTGGATGAATTGGGGACTTTTGGTCAAATTTAGGGTTTTAAGGGCATATAGGTTGTTTGGGTGGGTATGGGGCCAAAATGCCATGTTGGTAATTTTGGTGAAATTGGGGTGCCAACCACCTTATATGAGCTATTAACCAATCAAATCCCCATTTGAGTTCTCTAAGCACTTGTCTTAGCTAAACCTTAGCCTAGGGCTAGTAGGTCTAGATGACCATCAACATGAGTCTCCCAAAAGATCAAGGGATAAAAGTCAACAATTTAGGGTTTAGAGTTGTGAGTGGATCACGGTGATAGTGAGTGCAAGTGAGTGAACTAGCTCTAGAACAACACCCAGGGTAAACCTTAAGGTCAAGCAAGCCTATGGGGACTCCCCTTAANTATATATATATAAGATTAGAAAAATATGAAATCAAACTAATATCATATCTTTCATAGTTCAAATGAAAGAGCACTATACCTCAAACCTTATATCTATCTCGAAAGATAAACACAAGACTTGAGGGTGAGGATCAATGAAATAAACTAAGAAATATATGACATTTATTTAGTCTGTGAAAACCATTTTATTTGTCGATAAGTTCCCCTATTTAATACAAAGAATTAAATAGGGTTTATATTAAGTTGGGTTTAGAAAAGCTTCATATAAGGGCAAGCCCTTATAGTTAATTACATCATAGATAACCAAAATCACCTAAGAAAACTCTCGATAAAAATCAGGAAATATTTCTTTAAAGAGGTCAAAAGGATAAGAATTTTCAGTGAGGTCAAACAAAGAGAAAGAGGGAATGACTCAAATTTGGAACATTTTTTGTAGAATCCAAAAGAGAAAGAACTAGGAGATGTCATGGATCCGAAGGAGAACCTCGGTGACTCTGAAATTATCCTATGATTTGGCTTCAATTTTGAGGAGAAATATTCAAATGTTTCATCCTGTCAATTTTATTTTTTACGACTTGCATTCGTATGAAACGATCAAACAAATAGTCTGAAAGAAGTGAAGATTTAGTTCATGATGAACGACAACCTTGGAATCATATGACGAGTTAGGGATTAGATTGTACAACAGAGTTGTACAATATCCTAAAGATAAGTGGAGGACTTATGTTGCATAAGAAAACAACCTCAAAATCCTATGGCTTGTTGTTTAAATCTAAGGAAAGATATGCTGCTATAGATCCTCTTGCTGATGAAGATAGCCGAGCTGTCTACAATGCTAGCTCCAAGCTCCTCGTCCTAACAAATTTAAGTTCTTTAATATGTCCAATTATAATTTCAAATTAGATGTCCCTATAGTTATGGTCATGAAATGTTATAGGGCATAATAAAATTGATTAGAATGACACCGGTTAGGATCCTTCACTTCCCTCATTTTGACACCACTATTTTTTATCAGATTCACTCAGTCAAAATGAATTTACTAAACTTAATTTAATTAATCTCGTCTTTCATTTAGACCAACGGAAGTCTCATTAGTAACAGTGGCTTACCTCTTCTCAGAGATTCCCGATTATCCAATAGAGACATTTTAATTTAGTTGCAATTTTGGTTTTATGATGTTTGTGATTAAATTTTGAGTTGTCTTATATTTTGAATGTTGGGGTGGTGAATTTTATTTTGGTTGATTCTAGTTTTGGTTTTGGTTTTATGGCTATCCTAGTAGTTTTGGTTTTCATGCAGGGAGACATCATTGTTTAACATGCAAGCTCAGAACAAGAAGTACAAAAAGGTAAGCTTTAATATAAAAGAATACCTTCCGATTCTTCTCGCTCCACCACCTGAAAGGTCAGTATTTACAAGGCATGTATATAATTTTGCAAGGAATTTAAATTGTAGGACTAGATGAAGGTTTAGCTACCAAAGCCCAAGTTATGATTTTATTTAGTCTCAGAAGATCGTGGGGAATGATTTTAGAACAAAAGTATGACAAGTCCAGTATACCCTTTAAAATGTCCAATAGATTTCAAAGTGCTCTTCAATTTTTCTTAATTCATTTTTGTACATATCCATATGTTCCATTAATCATCTGAGGTTGAAGTGTGACTACCCTGTTGATCAGTGAGACCTGATAATGTAGTTATCCGCAGGATATGGTACTCGATCAATCAATTTATGTTCACTTTAAGAGTTATGTGAGTGAGTGCCCATAAGGCAAGTTTAAAGCATTTAAAGGTTGTGTTGCCCTTAATTAAGGTCAGGCTTGTAGTGTTTAAAGATATTAATCACTAATCAAATTATCTTCTAAATCCAATCAATTTAGTTGAAGCGTCAAGCCTAGGTCACTACTAAGCCATTAAAAATCATGATAAGTGAAATGTTGGTTTTGAAAATTTTGATTCAAGCGATGTGTATCCTTATTGAATGATCACATCATCGTCAACTTTGAGCTTAAGAAAAGTACACTATCATCCTTCTAATTTAAGCCCATCACTTAAGAATCATTTGATCTTAATTGACTTCCAATCCCTGAAGCTTACGAGGATTATTATTTTCTAAATGTTGTGCAAGGGTATTGAGTGGTTTTCTATCTTTTTAATCTCATTGTATTTCAATAATCCAAACATTTTATTAAGATAAAAATTACCCATTCTCCCTTGGTTAGTCGTAAATTTTGATTAAGGCACCAAAGTATAAAATGACTACTTTGCCCTTGGGGCACTTCACCTCATAATTCACTAAACACAACTCAAATGACTTTGATGGTTTTGAGTCTCATATTGATGAAGTAATTACAACATCTATATGAGAATATGTCGACCTCTTAAAATTTAATTTGATTTAATTATTTATTTCATTTTAGAAAATAGGATTCTTTAGAAATTAACTTATTTGACTTTACAAAATAAAGTTTTTATTTATGAGAAAATTATTAGAGGATTGCCTAGATCAGAGAAATACTTAGACAAAATTTCATGATTATTTGAATTAAATTATTATAATTTTTTAATGGGAGAATAAGGAAAATCCACTTTTATGCCTTTTAAAATTTATTTTTAACTTAGGAAAATTAGGAAAAACAATTTAACGAGACTCAAGTGATCAGAGGGCAATTAGGCATATTTTGAAATGTTTTGATATTTTTTGGATTTTTAAATATTTGTAATTATTTAAAATTCAAAATAAGACTTGAAAATTAAGTATTTTCTAAAAAGAATTTTATCTTTTCTGAGTTCCTCTGATCACAAGGAACTCAAAAAATCACTTTCATAATTTTCTCAAGTGTATATATTTAATATAATTATTTTTGTACAAAAATATAAGATTCTTTAGAATATCAACTTTCATCTGAACTTAATCATCTTTTCTGAGCAGAAATGATTTTTATGAACAATGTGGAATTAATTTTGCTAATTTTTGATAAGTACATAATTTACCAAAATTCACACTAGATATTTTTATTCAATTAAATATAGAAATTTACTTGATAATTCAAAGCATCATAATATTTTTCCTAGACTTCTTTGACCGTAGGAAACCTACTAAAATTTTTCTCATAAATTTTTAAATGATATTTTGACTTATATAAATAAAATAGCCAAAATGGTCACCTTCGCTTGAAAATTAAGGCTAGAGGCATAGAGATGTCCTCTGACCTTGGAAAAATCAAATGATATGGCCTCTATCATGAGGAATGAACTCTCAAAATTTGAAGCCATGGTGAGTAATATTTAATCATGGAGAACTGAAATACCACAGAGGCTATTTAATTCATTAAAATTTAGGAAATTATAAAATAATTTTTATTTTATTCTATTTAATTCTCCTCTATTCACTGAGCAATAGGGTATTCTTCTTTTATTTTTACAATATTTCTAGAGAAAGATATGAATTTTTGAAGTTTATGCATTTAAAATAATTCAAAAATCCCTATTTTTCTATTTATCCAACGTGATGCCAACTTAACCTACGGCGGTTCCATACTCACACGGGATGAGCTCCCATTCGACATCACCATCCACCTCACCTGCCATGTGGCCCACAATTTATGCACCATCTGCTCCTCTGGCTTAATCTCGCCCGTTGGTTGGACACACGCGCGATCGGACGGCTCTCCATTATCATCCCCATGTAACCTAACTCGTAAGTCGTTCACACTAAACTCGTAAGTCGTTCACACTAAACCTAAAGCCTTAAGATCTTCATCTAGACTCAACCAAATTACATGGGGTTTATTTCTAAACCTTCATCTACTCAAGATGAACATATCTATAAGGTTAATAATGTATGAAATCAAGTCATTGCAAGTGGAGGATCAAAATAAGACGGGATTAGGGTTGAGGTTCAATACCTTTGTCTGAGAGGGGATGCCCCAATCAGATGGTTGTGGTAGCTTTGATTAGATCAAACAAACTTTTGGATGAAGTCTCAAGCTCTAGTGAACTGACTAGGTATGATTTTGACCAAGGTTGATTTCAGGTGTTGGTCTAAAACTACGCTAGAGGCTATTTAGAGGGGGCTTTTGTGAGGAATCAACCTCATTCACTATGGGGATGGTGTGTGCACAATTGATTGAAGTTTTGTGCACTATGGTGAAATGGAGAGATCTGTTCTAGTTTTAGGGCAAATTTTAGTGGAGAAATTGGCTCTAAATGGTTGCTATCAGTGGCTGAGAGCAAGGGGATTGCACTTGGGATGGTTTGGAGGAGCTCTAGTGAGATTTTTGTAGAGTCTACTAAGGGTTCCTAGAACTCTCTTCCTTGCCGTGGAGATCTCCATTTATAGCCATGGTTGTCTGGTGGAGCTCAGGGCTGGGAATTGCGTGCTAAAGCTTGTTGAGGTGGAGGGAAGAAATGCTCTAATGGCCAATGGGAGTGAGCCAAGTCAGGGAGGTTTAATTTTGGGTTTTGGCTGCCTGAGGCCCCCGTGGCCTGGCTACTTCTGGTGGGTGATGAGGTGGCTGGCTAGGGTATGGTCTTTTTTTGGCTCAGGGAGGCTAGAGGCTGCTTAATGATGGTAAAATCTTAAAGGTAAGTGATGATGGCCAAGATATTTGAGTTTAGGCCAAATATGCGGTGAAATATGTTAAATCAAGGGACCATTATACCATAACTCATCTTGGCTAGTTTAGGTGGGTTTAACCACGTCCATAGGGTGTATTTGGTGGTTGTGGTGTCATTAATCTGGTGGCTTAGGCATGGCTAAGCCAATTTTGGTGCATGGGCTCAATTTGAGTCAAAATGGCTAGAAGTTGGGTTTACGTTAGGCTATCCATGACATTGAGCTCAATCAATTGATCAACATTGTGTAGATAATTGTCATAAGAGGTTTAGAAAAGATTTGGAATGATTTTGAATTGATTTGGAGGTTCTATTTAGAGGATTTTGAGCATTTGGTCAATTGAGGGGTGTTGCGTTAGACCTGGGTCTAAGTTGGTCTAAAGTTGGGCTATGTCTAAATTAATTGTTCAAAATGGTCTATAGAAATGTTGTGAAGTGTTTTCAATATCAATTGGGTGCCAAAATTGGGCCAAAATTGATGGACATTTGAAGTGAATTTGAGTAAATTGGGTCTTTAAAGGAAATTTGGGGGGTTTTGTCAAAATGGTCAAATTGGATTCAATTGAAGGGTACACATTGGTTTTGGAGACATTTGAAGTGATTTTGGATGTTTCAGTAAAGTTTGGGGTGTCAAGGGTTTTTTTGTAATTTTGGCAAATTTCAGGGTATTTTGGTAATTTTGGAATTTTTTCGTGGATTTGGGCAATTTGGGTATTTTGAAATGGTTTGAAATGAGTTTTGTATAATTTTGGGCATTTTGGATGAATTGGGGACTTTTGGTCAAATTTAGGGTTTTAAGGGCATATAGGTTGTTTGGGTGGGTATGGGGCCAAAATGCCATGTTGGTAATTTTGGTGAAATTGGGGTGCCAACCACCTTATATGAGCTATTAACCAATCAAATCCCCATTTGAGTTCTCTATGCACTTGTCTTAGCTAAACCTTAGCCTAGGGCTAGTGGGTCTAGAGGACCATCAACATGAGTCTCCCAAAAGATCAAGGGATAAAAGTCAACAATTTAGGGTTTAGAGTTGTGAGTGGATCACGGTGATAGTGAGTGCAAGTGAGTGAACTAGCTCTAGACCAACACTCAGGGTAAACCCTAAGGTCAAGCAAGCCTATGGGGATCCTCCACATTGACCCCACATACTATGTGCTATAGGTTAGGACCAATATGTGGAACTTCAAGCTGAGGAAGGAAAGTTTAGAATTTTTAATGGTGAGGGTTCCTTTTCTAGTTTTCTAGGAATAGTGAGCATGAAAGTCCTATGGCTAGATCTTGGGNACCAGACAGATGGTATACAAGGTCCGTCCTTTGCAGATCACATGAGCTAGGTATACTCTTTAAATGAAGAAGTTGTTCCAAAGATGTTCAGAAATTTAATGAAGAAGTCTGAGTTCAGATTTCCAGGGTTGAGAAAACTAGAAGAGGTAGACAAGAAGGATCATCCCAACTATTGTCCATACTATAGACTCTTAGGATAGATCATATAGGAATGTTACAGTTTCAAGGATTGGGTCAAGAGAAATCTGAACAAAAGAAGTATAAAGTCCCTGAAAGAAAACTTAAAAGAACCTGAAAGAGGCTCTGTGAATATGATTTTGGATGGGCCATTTACTCTGATAGATCCATATGTAGATGAGAGTGGATGGAGCACAATTTGGAGCTAATCATCCGAGATGATACTAAATCATATTCAGATCGCATCAGCACAAGCTTCCGTTCAAAGTCTGCAGTCTGCCCGACCGAACATGGAGATTACACCAAAGAAGTCATCGCAACCATAGAAAAAGAAGAATGAGATTATGCCCGAGAAGAAGGATGATAACTCAAGGGTTAGGATAGGGGCTACCATTGTTAGATTGGTTGTTCCGGATTAAGGGGAGAAATTCCTTGAACCATTGACTTTGTGGTCTTTTAAATAAAATAATTATGATTTTGGCTACGTTTTGACTATCTCTAGTGATAACATAACCAATTGTGACCAATCTAACATTGATCTCAATTACCAAAATGATCCTCAAATCATACTTAAGTCTGATGGACACATGAATGAGAAGGAAGAAGATATTTACAACACCGGATCTGATAGTTTTGGGAGTGAGGAGCTAGTCCTCTAGTGTCAAGGGACATCGATAGTAATAAACTTGGATTTTTTAGATTCATAAACAATGCAAAAAGAATTGGTTGCAAAGAATAGAGAAGAGGAGATCATAAGGATTAGTTTAAGGAGTGGGAAGTTATTACCTTCTAGGACAGCTCCAACGGACATAGAAAGCAAATAGTCACTCGAGAAGAACTGCCTCCTCCTCTGCTAGTGAAAGAGATACATAATCAAGTAAAAATTGGAGGTCTTTATTAAGTGGATTATAATGTAGTTGCTCATCTTTAGAGGTTGTCAACCAAACTAAGCATCTATGATGCTCTGACCTTGATAAAGGAGATGAGGGAATCTCTGGTCATGGACCTACTTGATCCAGAAATTCACATAACTCAGTTGGCCAGCACACCCTCGGATGAAGTTTGTTCATTAAAGGAATAGTTTGGAGTAACCTTCACCGATGAGGAATTTCTGCATGGTACTACCGATCATAAAAAATTGCTCTACATTTTTGTCAGCAGCAATAGATTTGTTCTCTTTAGAGTTTTGGTAGATCAAGGAGTGTCACTCAATTTGATGATTCTACGGATGTTAGCATATTTGGATATTGAAGCTCAAGAGCTCATCGCCTATAAGAAGATGTTAATAAGATTTAATCAGAAAGGAGAATGGGCTCTTGGGTCGGTTACGTTGCTCATGAAGGTTGGTGAGCTTGTAACAACCGCTAAATTCCATATAATCAACAATGAAACTTTGTTCAATGATTTGCTTGGTCGACCAAGGATTCACGAGCATAATAGAGTCCCATTGTCACTGCAACATTGCATCAATTATTACAAGAAAGGACAAGAACATTACATTAATGGGAATTTGCAACAATTTTCAGTTCATGAGGTAGGCATCCACGAAGACAATGCCTACTATGATCCTCCAAAGAAGACTATATTTTCCAGTGAAGATGTTCCAAAAAAAATTGAAGATTCAAGGGGATCACAAGAGCAAGATCATCCAACTTAGCTTCAACAATCTACCACACTCCTTTACAAAGAGTTGGTGGAGGATCTTTTAGCGCATGCATCCAATATCTGGAGAAGTGGGTGAGGAAGAACCAACACTAACATTGGACAAACAAAGTTAAATATTAGCATTGACATGCAAGAGAGTTGTGATGAAGTTATGTCTAATGAATAAATACTGAAGATAAAATAGAAGAAACCCCAGTTTGAGATTTCCTTGGTGGATGTGGAGAAAAGTGAATATGATTCAATGTATGATCGAATCAACCACCACGTGCACGCCATGACCATAACTTCAATCCACCATCAAAAGATTGAGATTTTAATTGTCAAGGAAGTCTGGGGTGTTTGTTTGAAATTGATTAAGTTTTATCATGCTTCTCCTCTTAATAGTTCTGAAATTCATGTAAATTTGGAAAGGATTATTCTAATGAACTAACGAATTTACAATTTGATTACTTTTCTCCTTGTGTATAAAAATTAGTTCAACAGGCATATGATCCAAAGCAAATGGTGAAGGAAAAACTACAACTTTTTGAGAAGTTATGGAATGTTAAAGGTCAAACATTCAACTCGATTTGGTACGATAGGACAGATCGATGATTTAGATTTTAGATGTTTGTTACTAGTAAATTAGATGAGGATTGCCTCGATGTGGAAGATGAATTTGAAGATTCTCTGATTGATGACGCTTCACCAGAGTTTGAAGGATAGATTAAGTCAACAGTCGATGAGCTAAAGGAAGTTAATCTCGGGACTGAGGAGCACCTCCAACCTACCTTCATAAGTTGACTACTCAACAAGGAAGAGACTACGTAATTGATTAAGTTTTTGTCAGAATTCAAAGATTGCTTCGCTTGGAGCTGCGACATAATGTCGGTTTATCCTCAGATGCTGCAGTTCATGGGCTTGAAATAGACTATAGTACGACCTCAGTAAAACAAGCTCCAAAAATAATGCACCTAAAAATAGAATAACATGTCATCACCAAGGTGAAGAAGTTAATAGATGCTAACCTTATGCGAGAAGAGCAATACGCCACATGGTTAGCTGACATTGTGCTAGTTAAGAAAAAAAATTGATAGATTTGGGTATGTGTTGACTTCAGAGATCTAAAGAAAGTGTGTCCATAAGATGAATTCTCACTACCAATACGAGAGTTAGTGGTGCAATTTGCATCTACACACGAATTTTTTTCTTCATTGATTGATCATCAGGGTATAATCAGATCAAGATGGCTTCGGATGACGCAACACTTATAGCCTTCCGAACATCAGTCAAAATCTTATGCTACACAGTGATGTCATTTGGGTTGAAGAATGCCAGAGAGACATACTAACAAGCTATGAAGAATATATTTAATGACCCACAATCAAGTGGATTGTTGGTGGACAACTTGGTCATCAAAAGCAAGCAGCGAATAAACGACATGTAAGATTTAAGGATCGTATTTAAATGTGTATGACAACATAATCTTAAGATAAATCTCTTAAAGTGAGCATTCGATGTTACCTCCAAGAAATTTCTAGGATTCATTGTCCTTCATCAGGGAAACGAGATCAACTTAGATAAGATTTAAGCTAAATTGNACATTCTGGAGTATTCACAAAAAAATGATGAAAGAAGGATCCTCGACTTTGTTTTTGATCTAAGGGATAGAGGCCAAGCCTATTTGTTGAAGAGAAAGATGTATTCCAAGCCATAGAAGTGGATGTAGGGAAAAGGAGGATCTCCATTTAGTGTGGATGTTGTTATAAATTTTTAAGGATAGCCAAGGGAACCCCCAGGCATTTTAAGAATTGATGAGGTGAATTCTATGTTGTCCACAATATAGAGATTGATTAAATGGATGGTGAGGTGGAGTATACTATCTATGGATTGTATTCCAAATAGCTGCATCATTAATATTTATGAAGAAGAAGAATGTATACGTCCCACATCAAACATCATGACTTTGTCAAACCATTTTGTACAGTTTCATTTATGTGCAAAGGAAGCATTCTATTTGGGAATGAGATAAATATCATTGGTCCTAGAGAGCTTCGAGGAGCAGTTGAGATTCCTCTGCTAGCCGGATGAGTATTGATTTTAAAAGGACATGGAGCAGACTTGAAGAAGCATTGCATCCCTAGGGTGCCACACTGTNACTGAACAATGTTCAAAACTCATATCAAGCATACACTGTATGCACTCATGTACGAGTCCAAGGTCATACTTCTATTGGAGATTCTGCCACCATTTCCTAGAGTCGATGTCACTCTTGACACTGTAGTAGAGGACAGTGTCAAAGAAAGACTTGCTGAAGTGGAGTGTCTCAAAGGAAAATGACTAGAAGCATAGCAGAATTTAGAAATTTGCCAAGCAAAGATGATTCGGGCCCACATTAAACTTATCCGCCCAAGGATGTTCAGCGTCGGCAAGATCGTACCTGTCTTCAAGAGATTTATCCTTGCACACCACAAGGGAGGAGGAAAGTTTGAACAACTTGGGAAGGACCATTTGTTGTAGAGAAGTTTTATTCAGAATGATCTACCAAAAAAAGTACTTATGTGAGAGGCCTATGTTTCTAGTTAATGGATGATATTTGAAAACATATTATGTAGCTTGAAGTACTCTGAAGTGAATTTTTGAAAATGATATTTGTCCCAAGGGATTTTTATTTAGCCAGTGTCTGTGACTTTATTTTGTGTTAAATTTAGTCTTAATAAAATAGAAATTTAAAATTTTATGTCTAAGCTCTCCACTTTTATTTAGAATTTTGCTAGATTAAATTAAATAAAATGCTTCCATCTGTATAATCATAAAATCAACTTAAGAATATTTTGTTATTATTCTTGTTCATTTTGATTTATTGTCTTTTAAATGAAAATTCATATAAGATGCTGATTTTCTCTTTTAAAGATGGATTAAATCTTGCGCTGGACAAAGATAAGGCAACACAGGGTGGTGTTGTGAATTTTGACTTGGACTACAGTCAGGTTAATGTGTATTATTGGGCTCCCCTAATTAATATAGTTAGCCACCGGAAAATAGAAAGGCTACTATTGTTGTTTTGGATCAGCACTAAAGAAGATTCTAAGTTGTAAAGGAAAAAGCAAAATGGTTCTAGATGCTCTGGACCAGATGGAAAGGATCAGCCATTTATAGTCAATGATTACTACTCTTGTGGTTTTTCTAGTTGCTGCTTGTGTAGAGAGAGTTCCTGATTTTCCACTCAGGAGGACACAACATGTAAATTCTAACCTCCGTAAAAACATAACCTTGGAGTAACTGGAAAAGAGACGTGCTAGGTAAGCAACCACAAGGCTTACTTCAATTATTAAGGAAGATGTCTAAAAACCAAACATGAAAGAGACTTCCACAATTCCGCCGATCACTGAGGAAGAGACAAAATTCTCCATGGAGTCTGCACCATTGGAGGTCCCTGATGAGCTCTATACAGGATGCCCAATTTGTAATACTGAGATACCAAGATAGAGACGATAAATAGAATCCTTTGTAGAATGCTCTGAATGTAACACACTCCATCTGGAGCATCACAAGTTATTTGAAGAATACACAATCACCAGCATCAGATTTAGGAGTGCAGAGCACCCAGATGCTAGGCCGTACATACTGTAGTTTACAGAGCTGCCACAGTTAAGCATTCATTCAGAGGTTGAGATAGTGGAGAAACCTTAACATTTGTGAAGGTGTCCCACATCAAAGCTGGACAAAATGAGCAAGGCCAGAAACGATAATTTGAATATTAAGAAGAAATCCACTGGAGTTACATTCTGGAGTATTCACAAAAAAATGATGAAAGAAGGATCCTCGACTTTGTTTTTGATCTAAGGGATAGAGGCCAAGCCTATTTGTTGAAGAGAAAGATGTATTCCAAGCCATAGAAGTGGATGTAGGGAAAAGGAGGATCTCCATTTAGTGTGGATGTTGTTATAAATTTTTAAGGATAGCCAAGGGAACCCCCAGGCATTTTAAGAATTGATGAGGTGAATTCTATGTTGTCCACAATATAGAGATTGATTAAATGGATGGTGAGGTGGAGTATACTATCTATGGATTGTATTCCAAATAGCTGCATCATTAATATTTATGAAGAAGAAGAATGTATACGTCCCACATCAAACATCATGACTTTGTCAAACCATTTTGTACAGTTTCATTTATGTGCAAAGGAAGCATTCTATTTGGGAATGAGATAAATATCATTGGTCCTAGAGAGCTTCGAGGAGCAGTTGAGATTCCTCTGCTAGCCGGATGAGTATTGATTTTAAAAGGACATGGAGCAGACTTGAAGAAGCATTGCATCCCTAGGGTGCCACACTGTAAGTCTCAATCATGTTTCAAAGAATGAACGACAGCAAAATACCGTATGGATTCTAACTGAATCCAGACATTGAGGAGCTACACTCGTATGAGCTATGAGATAGTTGTACCTCTAAGTATGCTTGAAAGGTCTCTTGTCTCAAAGCATAGCTTAGAAGGTTAGCTTGATCACAAGCTTGCCTTAGGGAAGAGATAGACAGTTTTTACTACATCAGAGCAGAAAAGAAGTGATATGTAATACTACAGTTTCTACATGGATGTATTCAGCATGCTATTTTGGAAAGTCTTAGCATATGATCAGTTGTATGACATGTATGAAGCAATTTAACAAAGTTATTTTGGATTTCATCATACGTTGTTGACTTGTCTCTTTTGTGGGATTGATGAAAAGTTGTAGGATCATACTTTGGTCTTAAACTTTAACAAACAAAGAACGATACCAAAAAAAATTGATAAGTAATTAAAATTAAAATTGAAAATCAAAGGAAAATAAAAGGAAGTCGATTTTAATAATTTTAATAATAGCAAAAAAGAAAAAAATGATAAACGAATTCTTAACATTTTTCACACACTCCGAGTCTCCATTATCTCAGCACTCCACATCTCTCTCAGATTCCGTGTTCTCTGCACGAATTCCCACAACTCACACTTTGCATAAATTCCATTAGTCTTCATAACCTTTTTACCTAGTTTCAGCACTACATAAGATTTCGTAAGTTTTTTGTATTTTCTACACTTAATAAAATCCTCCACGATCTCTGTAATTACGATAACATCCTTTACACTCGGAATAGACCTCCGTTCTACTCCCTCGGGATAAGCCTCTTTCCTACTCCCTTCTCAGCACTTGAAATAGACCTCCGTTCTACTCCCTCGAGATAAGCCTTCGTACTACTCCTATTTCAGCCCTCGGGATAGACCTTTGTTCTACTCCATGAGGATAGGCCTCTGTCCTCCTCCAGTTTCAACACTTGGGATAAACCTTCATTCTACTCCCTTGAGATAGGCCTCCATTCTACTCCCATTTAAACACTCAGGATAGACCTCCATTATTCTCTCTTAGGATAGGCCACCATCTGACTCCCATCTCAACACTCGGGATTGGCCGTCGTTCTACTCCCTCTAGATAGGCCTCCATTCTAATCCCTCGAGATAGGCCTCCATCTAACTCCTATTTCAGCACTCGGGAGAGACCTCTGTTCTACTCCCTTGGGATAAGCCTCCATCTTACTCCCATTTGTGGACCTCACTTTTGGTTGAGGTCTAGTCTCTTGCATAGAATCCTAGGATCTAGATATAAGACTTTCCAGTTGACTGTTCCTAGAAGACTATTAAAGGAAACCTCACCATTAGAAATTCTAAAACTCTTATTTGCTTATCTTGAAGTTCCACAAGTTGGTTCTAACCTCCAACACTTGGTAGGTGAGACAATATGACAGAGCTCAAGAAGAGTACCCAAAGGGTTGTTTGGCCTTAAGGTTAGTCATGGGTTCTGTGGTCTTGGTCAGACTTGCGCGCACACACTTGATATTCTTCACCCTCACTCACAACCTAAACCCTTAACAAAACATGCTTTGCTTGATCCTTTACTCTTTTGGAAACTCATGTGCATGGTCCCTTAAACCTTAGCCCTAGGTTAGGGTTTGACTAAGACCAAGACATGAAGGATCCATAGTGGGAGCTCACTTGGTCTCATGGCTCAGAAAATGATAACTTTATGATTAGCATCCTCAATTGATCTAGTCATACCCAAATACCAAACTTAGCCTTTTGCCCCCAAACTTTATCAAAATTATGAAATTACCTTTGAAACCTTAAATTTTAAAAAATTATCCAAATTATCCAATTTTCTCCAAAAATCATCTCAAGCTTTATTAACCACTCAAATTGACTAACATATTCAAAAATTACAAAAATTACTTCGCAAAATATCCCAAAATTACAAAAATTACCAAAATGCCCTTAGTGGCACAAATTTTCCCAAAACTTGCCAAATCATTCAAAACACTCCCAAAACCAATCTGTACCACTCATGAAGTCAAAGTTTACCAATTTGACCATTTTTTACCAAAATCCCAATTTTTCCCTTTAAGGCCCAATTATCACACTTCACCCCCAATTTCCACCAAATTAATTTCAACTTTTCCTAATTTCAAATCTAAACTCAATTTTTGTCATATCTAAACTAATTTTAAACCAAGTTGAAGCACAATTTAATGAAATTCAAACCCAAATTTCAACCTAATTTTAACCCCCAATATGACATTAAGCCAAATTTTCATCAAATTAAACTCCGTAACCTATTCAATTTACTCAAATTTTGATTCTAAACTCTTCATGACATTTCCCACCACAAATTTAAACCTTCAATTAGCCTTGATCCCTGAATGCCGCTAAGATGCACTACACAACAAAAATTCGGATTACTTTTCACTTATATTTCCTTACTTTGCAACAAAACCAAAAACTTGTTTCTGAAGAAAAATAAGAATTTAACTTTTAATTTAGGTATATTGGGATACTATGCAAGTATACATATCCTTATCAAGTAATATAGGACTTTTTGATTAAAACCTGAACATCGAACCCACAGGGAGAATACACAATATGCAGTATCGAACAACAAACTTTCTATTTTTAATAACAAGATAATTATCTAAACTAAAGATGATTTTGTAGTAATGAAAATTTAAATATTTTTGGTATTTTCAATATTTTGATAGAACAATAACAATTTAAAAAGATAACTAGAGTTTTTGTAGAAGAAAATCACTAAATAAGAAAATATTATTCTTCTTGTTATGATTCAGTAATAAGTATAGGAATTCTGTTGTGGAATTATGCAAATTATGTTTTGCCAAATAGAAACAATAATATTCTTTTCCCATACTAGAGATGTTATAAAGAAGATTGGCTAATTGAAGGTCTAATAGTTTTGAAGCCGGCTAAGCATGGAAGTCTAGCTCTCACTCTATAGTTTCCTCAATTCCCTCCACTTGGGGGCTAACATCTCGTATCAGAACCTAAAATATTAAAACCAAGTTCGGTGCTTTAACCTGTCACTTTAAAGTTCTCTAACTCTACACCCTTCAATGAATATTTCCCTATTTATTTTCATTCAATCATATGACCTACATTCTCTTTCATACAACCTCATGTGATTCTTTCCAATTGTTGATTGAGACAATACCAGCCTGGTTCTTACATGTTCTCACAATAAATTGGCCAAATCAAGAAGTAAATGAAGTGCATGGATTTAAATCGTCACAACTTCTTCAATCATTGAAGAACAATACTTTCTACAACTTCCTTCCAAAACTTAATTACCTATCATTTTAAGAAGAAAGATAATAAAAACTACTCAAAATCCATGGAGAAAATAAAACCACACTTTAGGTTAAAGGAAGAAATCATTGTCAAACCAGCAACAAGTTTCAATTAAAACCAAAAGAAGTCTCAAAAGAAAAGGATAAAAACTTATCTCAAGTCCTCCATCAAACTCTTGAAGTACCTTTGATTCTCTTCTCTTTACAATCACTCAAAATAAAATAACAAAAATGATAAATTAAAAGTTAAAGTGGTGCCTGAAAATCTCTCCGAACTAACTCCTANACAAAAATGATAAAATAAAAGTAAAAGTGGTGCCTGAAAATCTCTCCGAACTAACTCCTCAAATGAGAACTTCCAAAACTTTCCAATACTTTCAGGACTCTTTTCTAAGTCTTCTCTTCTTTCTTTTATAGTTTTCTAAAAGGTGTCTTTGTCTCTTCTCAAAATTTGTCTAGATTTGATGTATTTTTCCAAGAGATGCATCCTTTCGTGATAATTATAATCCATAGTGGTTATAATCACCTATTAAGCCAATGGGTGCCTTAAAAACCTCTTCAAAATTCACCGAAACGAATTTACTCGTTCAATGACTGCCACTAGCACTTAAGGTTGGGGCCTTTGGTGCTTACGTGCGACCTTCTTTTTTTAGCCGATGCTTAAGTGTCGGATCGAGTGCTTAGGCGCCAAAACTCTTTTGCACATTTTTCACCTTTTTGCTCCAAATTTGATAATTTTTCACTCCTTTAAGCATTTTTCATTTTTTTTACGTGTATCTGCAAGAAAACACAAAAATACCTTCCATTAAAGCACAATATCTCAAAAGTAGATATAAAAATGTGTCTAAAAAAATATATATATTTTCGGTGTATCAANTAATCCATAGTGGTTATAATCACCTATTAAGCCAATGGGTGCCTTAAAAACCTCTTCAAAATTCACCGAAACAAATTTACTCGTCCAATGACTGCCACTAGCACTTAAGGTTGGGGCCTCTGGAGCTTACGTGCAACCTTCTTTTTTTAGTTGACGCTTAAGTGTCGGATCGAGTGCTTAGGCGCCAAAACTCTTTTGCACATTTTTCACCTTTTTGCTCTAAATTTGATTATTTTTCACTCCTTTAAGCATTTTTCATTCTTTTTACGTGTATCTGCAAGAAAACACAAAAATACCTTCCATTAAAGCACAATATCTCAAAACTAGATATAAAAATGTGTCTAAAAATAATATATATTTTCGGTGTATCAGNGTCCCATTGTCACTGCAACATTGCATCAATTATTACAAGAAAGGACAAGAACATTACATTAATGGGAATTTGTAACAATTTTCAGTTCATGAGGTAGGCATCCACGAAGACAATGCCTACTATGCTCCTCCAAAGAAGACTATATTTTCCAGTGAAGATGTTCCAAAAAAAATTGAAGATTCAAGGGGATCACAAGAGCAAGATCATCCAACTTAGCTTCAACAATCTATCACACTCCTTTACAAAGAGTTGGTGGAGGATCTTTTAGCCCATGCATCCAATATCTGGAGAAGTGGGTGAGGAAGAACCAACACTAACATTGGACAAACAAAGTTAAATATTAGCATTGACATGCAGAGAGTTGTGATGAAGTTATGTCTAATGAATAAATAGTGAAGATAAAATAGAAGAAACCACAGTTTGAGATTTCCTTGGTGGATGTGGAGAAAAGTGAATATGATTCAATGTATGATCGAATCAACCACCACGTGCACGACATGACCATAACTTCAATCCACCATCAAAAGATTGAGATTTTAATTGTCAAGATAGTCTGGGGTGTTTGTTTGAAATTGATTAAGTTTTATCATGCTTCTCCTCTTAATAGTTCTGAAATTCATGTAAATTTGGAAAGGATTATTCTAATGAACTAACGAATTTACAATTTGATTACTTTTCTCCTTGTGTATAAAAATTAGTTCAACAGGCATATGATCCAAAGCAAATGGTGAAGGAAAAACTACAACTTTTTGAGAAGTTATGGAATGTTAAAGGTCAAACATTCAACTCGATTTGGTACGATAGGACAGATCGATGATTTAGATTTTAGATGTTTGTTACTAGTAAATTAGATGAGGATTGCCTCGATGTGGAAGATGAATTTGAAGATTCTCTGATTGATGACGCTTCACCAGAGTTTGAAGGATAGATTAAGTCAACAGTCGATGAGCTAAAGGAAGTTAATCTCGGGACTGAGGAGCACCTCCAACCTACCTTCATAAGTTGACTACTCAACAAGGAAGAGACTACGTAATTGATTAAGTTTTTGTCAGAATTCAAAGATTGCTTCGCTTGGAGCTGCGACATAATGTCGGTTTATCCTCAGATGCTGCAGTTCATGGGCTTGAAATAGACTATAGTACGACCTCAGTAAAACAAGCTCCAAAAATAATGCACCTAAAAATAGAATAACATGTCATCACCAAGGTGAAGAAGTTAATAGATGCTAACTTTATGCCAGAAGAGCAATACGCCACATGGTTAGCCGACATTGTGCTAGTTAAGAAAAAAAATTGATAGATTTGGGTATGTCTTGACTTCAGAGATCTAAAGAAAGTGTGTCCATAAGATGAATTCTCACTACCAATACGAGAATTAGTGGTGGAAATTGCATCTACATACGATTTTTTTTCTTCATTGATTGATCATCAGGGTACAATCAGATCAAGATGGCTTCGGATGACGCAACAATTATAGCCTTCTGAACATCAGTCAAAATCTTATGCTACACAGTGATGTCATTTAGGTTGAAGAATGCTAGAGAGACATACTAACAAGCTATGAAGAATATATTTAATGACCCACAATCAAGTGGATTGTTGGTGGACAACTTGGTCATCAAAATCAAGCAGCGAATAAACGACATGTAAGATTTGAGGATCGTATTTAAACGTTTATGAAAACATAATCTTAAGATAAATCTCTTAAAGTGAGCATTCGATGCTACCTCCAAGAAATTTCTAGGATTCATTGTCCTTCATCAGGGAAATGAGATCAACTTAGATAAGATTTAAGCTAAATTATAAATGTCACCTCCAAAAATCTTTAAACATCCTTGGTCCATTCTTGGAAAATTGACATATCTGAGAAGCTTTATATCTAATTTTCCGAGTAGGTGTCAGCCCTTCTCGGCATTAATTATAAAGGTCACTAAATTCATTTGGGAAGAGAATAGTCAATAACCTTTGAGGACATTGAGTGGTACTTAACGATACATTATACCACGGTCTTACACGATTCTCTGAGAACCCTGTTAACTCAGCTAAATGACAAGGGTATGAAATACATGCTTTGTTATTTGAGCCAACATCTAATACCGATGGAAGTAATTTATACTTCTATTGAGAAGCATTGTCTAGCTTTGATCTTTACCGCCTAAAACTCAAAAATCACATGCTCTCTCATAAGTTCAACATATTTTGAAAGTTAATCCGTTGTAATATTTGATGACTCGTCCATCACTTTCTGGACATTTAGAAAGGTGGTCAATGATTTTATTACAATTTGACATAACTTTTGTACCCTTTCATGCTATTAAAGGACAGATTTTGTTGTATTTCCTTGCAGTGGACCCACTTCCAGCTGGGTCCCCTCTCGATGATGAGTTACCAGATGAGAAGATACTAAAAGTTGAGCCATCTAGTACTAGATGTTAGGAAAATTATTTTGATGGAGTCTCATTAGCAAGAAAGAATAAAGGATTACAAACATTTATGTCGGGCAAAGTAGGGATTGGTCTGGTTTTTGTCACACTAGATCATGGAATGTTAAGGTTTTCTTACCAGTTGACAGTGTCCTACAAAAAAAATGAGGCAGAGTATGAAGCTTTCATCATCAGATTGGAGTTGGCAATACCAATGGACAAAAAAGGCATTGTCATCTACGGTGATTCACAACTCATCATTTAGCTATTTTTCTGAGAGTACAAGATTCTCAAGGCAAGATTAGCATAATACCAACAACACGCATTGAAGTTGTTAAAATAGATCCTCAGTGTGATACTGTATTGGATTCCTTAGGGAGATAACGCCCTTGCCGATGCATTAGCCAAGCTTGCTGAGGAATTGACATGTCAACTAGAGGATTTCATTGATATTACAATGCAAGATTGTTAAACTCTATCAAAAATTGACCTTGATACTCCGCACAAGTTTGAAAAAGAAGAATAGATGGTAGCTACAGCAATGAATGATGCTGAAGACTGGCACATAGAATTAATAGAATATTTGCAAAAAGGAAATTTTCCAAGTGACAAGTCAGCAGTGTATCACATATTGAGAAGAGCTATGTCGTATGCTTTGGTGGGCAATTTCATCCATAGGAGGTCATTCGATCAGATGTGGCTGAGATGTCTTAGCAGAGCTGAAGCACATGATATTTTCTAGGAAGTACACACTGGATTATGTGGTGCTCACCAGTCAAGGCAAAAGATGACGATGAAAATTAAGAGACTTAGATACTTTTACTCGACGATGTTGATAGATTCAATGGATAGATCAAGAAAGTGTCACCTGTGTCAAGTGCATGAGTTGTCTTGCACCAACCTCTGAATGCCCTACTCCCGACTGTATCCTCATGGCCATTCGAGTGTTGAGGCTTGGATATAGTGGGTCCAATAGAACCTCCATCATCGAAGGGACATTGATTTAATCTTGCAACCAAATATTACTTCTTTATGTGGGTAAGGGAAGTGTCTTTATGAAAAGTTACGGTGCAACATGTTGTTCAGTTTTTCAAGAGTCAGATTATCTACTATTTTGGTGTTCAGTGCAGAGTAATTTCTGATAATTGTTCAGCCTTCAAAAGCACCAAGATCAACAATTTCATCAAATAATATGGGATAGATTGCAGGTACTCTACAATTTACTATACCAGAGTGAATTTCCTAGTCAAGGCTTTCAACAAGACACTAATGAAGATTTTAAAGAAAACATTGGAAAAGAATAAGAGAGGTTAGCACGAGATATTATTTTAAGCTTTGCAGGCTTACTGAACAATGTTCAAAACTCATATCAAGCATACACTGTATGCACTCATGTACGAGTCCAAGGTCATACTTCTATTGGAGATTCTGCCACCATTTCCTAGAGTCGATGTCACTCTTGACACTGTAGTAGAGGACAGTGTCAAAGAAAGACTTGCTGAAGTGGAGTGTCTCAAAGGAAAATGACTAGAAGCATAGCAGAATTTAGAAATTTGCCAAGCAAAGATGATTCGGGCCCACATTAAACTTATCCGCCCAAGGATGTTCAGCGTCGGCAAGATCGTACCTGTCTTCAAGAGATTTATCCTTGCACACCACAAGGGAGGAGGAAAGTTTGAACAACTTGGGAAGGACCATTTGTTGTAGAGAAGTTTTATTCAGAATGATCTACCAAAAAAAGTACTTATGTGAGAGGCCTATGTTTCTAGTTAATGGATGATATTTGAAAACATATTATGTAGCTTGAAGTACTCTGAAGTGAATTTTTGAAAATGATATTTGTCCCAAGGGATTTTTATTTAGCCAGTGTCTGTGACTTTATTTTGTGTTAAATTTAGTCTTAATAAAATAGAAATTTAAAATTTTATGTCTAAGCTCTCCACTTTTATTTAGAATTTTGCTAGATTAAATTAAATAAAATGCTTCCATCTGTATAATCATAAAATCAACTTAAGAATATTTTGTTATTATTCTTGTTCATTTTGAATTTCAGCGAGCATATGTTTTATTGTCTTTTAAAGGAAAATTCATATAAGATGCTGATTTTCTCTTTTAAAGATGGATTAAATCTTGCGCTGGACAAAGATAAGGCAACACAGGGTGGTGTTGTGAATTTTGACTTGGACTACAGTCAGGTTAATGTGTATTATTGGGCTCCCCTAATTAATATAGTTAGCCACCGGAAAGTAGAAAGGCTACTATTGTTGTTTTGGATCAGCACTAAAGAAGATTCTAAGTTGTAAAGGAAAAAGCAAAATGGTTCTAGATGCTCTGGACCAGATGGAAAGGATCAGCCATTTATAGTCAATGATTACTACTCTTGTGGTTTTTCTAGTTGCTGCTTGTGTAGAGAGAGTTCCTGATTTTCCACTCAGGAGGACACAACATGTAAATTCTAACCTCCGTAAAAACATAACCTTGGAGTAACTGGAAAAGAGACGTGCTAGGTAAGCAACCACAAGGCTTACTTCAATTATTAAGGAAGATGTCTAAAAACCAAACATGAAAGAGACTTCCACAATTCCGCCGATCACTGAGGAAGAGACAAAATTCTCCATGGAGTCTGCACCATTGGAGGTCCCTGATGAGCTCTATACAGGATGCCCAATTTGTAATACTGAGATACCAAGATAGAGACGATAAATAGAATCCTTTGTAGAATGCTCTGAATGTAACACACTCCATCTGGAGCATCACAAGTTATTTGAAGAATACACAATCACCAGCATCAGATTTAGGAGTGCAGAGCACCCAGATGCTAGGCCGTACATACTGTAGTTTACAGAGCTGCCACAGTTAAGCATTCATTCAGAGGTTGAGATAGTGGAGAAACCTTAACATTTGTGAAGGTGTCCCACATCAAAGCTGGACAAAATGAGCAAGGCCAGAAACGATAATTTGAATATTAAGAAGAAATCCACTGGAGTTACATTCTGGAGTATTCACAAAAAAATGATGAAAGAAGGATCCTCGACTTTGTTTTTGATCTAAGGGATAGAGGCCAAGCCTATTTGTTGAAGAGAAAGATGTATTCCAAGCCATAGAAGTGGATGTAGGGAAAAGGAGGATCTCCATTTAGTGTGGATGTTGTTATAAATTTTTAAGGATAGCCAAGGGAACCCCCAGGCATTTTAAGAATTGATGAGGTGAATTCTATGTTGTCCACAATATAGAGATTGATTAAATGGATGGTGAGGTGGAGTATACTATCTATGGATTGTATTCCAAATAGCTGCATCATTAATATTTATGAAGAAGAAGAATGTATACGTCCCACATCAAACATCATGACTTTGTCAAACCATTTTGTACAGTTTCATTTATGTGCAAAGGAAGCATTCTATTTGGGAATGAGATAAATATCATTGGTCCTAGAGAGCTTCGAGGAGCAGTTGAGATTCCTCTGCTAGCCGGATGAGTATTGATTTTAAAAGGACATGGAGCAGACTTGAAGAAGCATTGCATCCCTAGGGTGCCACACTGTAAGTCTCAATCATGTTTCAAAGAATGAACGACAGCAAAATACCGTATGGATTCTAACTGAATCCAGACATTGAGGAGCTACACTCGTATGAGCTATGAGATAGTTGTACCTCTAAGTATGCTTGAAAGGTCTCTTGTCTCAAAGCATAGCTTAGAAGGTTAGCTTGATCACAAGCTTGCCTTAGGGAAGAGATAGACAGTTTTTACTACATCAGAGCAGAAAAGAAGTGATATGTAATACTACAGTTTCTACATGGATGTATTCAGCATGCTATTTTGGAAAGTCTTAGCATATGATCAGTTGTATGACATGTATGAAGCAATTTAACAAAGTTATTTTGGATTTCATCATACGTTGTTGACTTGTCTCTTTTGTGGGATTGATGAAAAGTTGTAGGATCATACTTTGGTCTTAAACTTTAACAAACAAAGAACGATACCAAAAAAAATTGATAAGTAATTAAAATTAAAATTGAAAATCAAAGGAAAATAAAAGGAAGTCGATTTTAATAATTTTAATAATAGCAAAAAAGAAAAAAATGATAAACGAATTCTTAACATTTTTCACACACTCCGAGTCTCCATTATCTCAGCACTCCACATCTCTCTCAGATTCCGTGTTCTCTGCACGAATTCCCACAACTCACACTTTGCATAAATTCCATTAGTCTTCATAACCTTTTTACCTAGTTTCAGCACTACATAAGATTTCGTAAGTTTTTTGTATTTTCTACACTTAATAAAATCCTCCACGATCTCTGTAATTACGATAACATCCTTTACACTCGGAATAGACCTCCGTTCTACTCCCTCGGGATAAGCCTCTTTCCTACTCCCTTCTCAGCACTTGAAATAGACCTCCGTTCTACTCCCTCGAGATAAGCCTTCGTACTACTCCTATTTCAGCCCTCGGGATAGACCTTTGTTCTACTCCATGAGGATAGGCCTCTGTCCTCCTCCAGTTTCAACACTTGGGATAAACCTTCATTCTACTCCCTTGAGATAGGCCTCCATTCTACTCCCATTTAAACACTCAGGATAGACCTCCATTATTCTCTCTTAGGATAGGCCACCATCCGACTCCCATCTCAACACTCGGGATTGGCCGTCGTTCTACTCCCTCTAGATAGGCCTCCATTCTAATCCCTCGAGATAGGCCTCCATCTAACTCCTATTTCAGCACTCGGGAGAGACCTCTGTTCTACTCCCTTGGGATAAGCCTCCATCTTACTCCCATTTGTGGACCTCACTTTTGGTTGAGGTCTAGTCTCTTGCATAGAATCCTAGGATCTAGATATAAGACTTTCCAGTTGACTGTTCCTAGAAGACTATTAAAGGAAACCTCACCATTAGAAATTCTAAAACTCTTATTTGCTTATCTTGAAGTTCCACAAGTTGGTTCTAACCTCCAACACTTGGTAGGTGAGACAATATGACAGAGCTCAAGAAGAGTACCCAAAGGGTTGTTTGGCCTTAAGGTTAGTCATGGGTTCTGTGGTCTTGGTCAGACTTGCGCGCACACACTTGATATTCTTCACCCTCACTCACAACCTAAACCCTTAACAAAACATGCTTTGCTTGATCCTTTACTCTTTTGGAAACTCATGTGCATGGTCCCTTAAACCTTAGCCCTAGGTTAGGGTTTGACTAAGACCAACACATGAAGGATCCATAGTGGGAGCTCACTTGGTCTCATGGCTCAGAAAATGATAACTTTATGATTAGCATCCTCAATTGATCTAGTCATACCCAAATACCAAACTTAGCCTTTTGCCCCCAAACTTTATCAAAATTATGAAATTACCTTTGAAACCTTAAATTTTAAAAAATTATCCAAATTATCCAATTTTCTCCAAAAATCATCTCAAGCTTTTTTAACCACTCAAATTGACTAATATATTCAAAAATTACAAAAATTACTTCGCAAAATATCCCAAAATTACAAAAATTACCAAAATGCCCTTAGTGGCACAAATTTTCCCAAAACTTGCCAAATC
>JXCR01088345.1:0-33364 GCA_002079205.1 Phalaenopsis hybrid cultivar | reverse complement strand
CTCTTTGACACCTATCACAAGTTTTGATATAAGCATTAACATCTCTAAAAAAATGTAGGCCAATAAAATCTAGATTGTAAAATATTGTATGCTATTTTATCAACATTAAAATGTCCCCCAAAATTAGAATTATGACATTTTTGGATAATCTCATAAGTTTCCTCTAATGGTACACATCTTTGAATAATCAGATCCTTTCTTTGTTTATATAAAAATGGGTCATCCCAAAAACAAGTCTTGACTTCAAAAATAAATTTTCTCTTATGTTCGTATGTCATTCCATAAAGTATAATATCACTAACAATAAAGTTCACAATGTCAGCATACCACGGAACATGCCACTCATTAATAGTGAATAATTTTTCATCTGAAAAATGTTCATTAATTTCATTTTTAAAATAGAGTAGTTTTTCTAATCTAAGCCTGGACAAATGATCAACAATTTGATTTTCAATCCCCTTCCAATCTACTATTATAAAATAAAATTCTTGCAAAAGAAGATTCCATCTTATAAGTCTAGGTTTAGCATCCGTATTTTTCATTAAATACTTAATAACAGAATGATTTGTTGCACTACACAATGAATTCCAATTAGATATGGTCTAAATTTATCAAAAGCATATACTATTGCTAATAACTCTTTTTCAGTTGTTGTATAATTAGTTTGAGTTTCAATAAGAGTTTACTAACATAGTAAATAACTTTGAAAATTTTATCATATCTTTGTCCTAAAACAGCTCCAATAGCATAATCACTAGCATCACACATTACTTCAAAAGGTTTTTCCCAGTTTGATGAAACTATAATTGGTGCAGTGATTATTTTTTCTTTTAATAACTTAGAATTTTTAGGCATTCCTCATCAAAATTAAAAATTGCATCTTTCTCCAGTAAATGACATAAAGGCTTAGCAATCTTTGAAAAGCCTTCAATATATTATCTTTAGAATCCAACATGTCCTAAAAAACTCTTAATTTCCCTTACATTTGCTGGATAAGGTAAATTAGCGATCACTTAATTTTTAGTAGAAATACTTCCATACTATTTTCTGATATTTGATGTCCTAGTACAATTCCTCCTACTACCATAAATTGGAATTTTTCCTAGTTAAGAACTAAATTTGTTTCTTCACAATGCTTAAAAAATATGAATAAATGTTCAAAACATATGTCAAATGAAGTTCCAAACACTGAAAAGTAATCCATGAATACTTCAATCCCTTTTTCAACTAAATCACAAAATATTAGCATCATACATCTTTGAAATGTAGCAGGGGTATTACATAAACCAAAGGGCATTCTACTAAAAGCAAAAGTACCATAAGAACTGGTAAACATGTTTTTCTCTTGATCCTCAGGAGATATTTGAATTTGGTGATAACCAATATATCCATCCAGAAAACAAGAGTATTTATGCCTATCTAGTCTATCCAGCATTTGATTTAGAAAGCTTAATAGAAAATGATCTTTCCTAGTGGCATGATTTAATTTTCTATAATCAATACATATTCGCCAACCTGTAACTTGTCTTGTAGGTATTAACTCATTATGTTCATTTACAGTTACAGTTACTCCTCCTTTTTTAAGAACACAATAAATTGGACTAACTCATGCACTATTTGAAATAGGGTAGATAATTCCAGCATCTAACCCCTTTAAAATTTTTTTCTTTACAACTTCTTTCATAACAAGATTCAATATGCTTTGCAGATTAGCTTTGGGTTTGCAGTTCTCTTCCATATGAATTCTATGCAAATAAATTGAAGGACTGATTCCTTTAATATCAACAATTCTCCATCTAAAGACTTTCTTAAATTTTTTCTGAATTTTCTTCAACCTTTCCTCTTCTTCCATCATTAATTTTGATGAATTTATAACTGGTAAAGTAGAGGAATCTCCTAAAAAGGCATATTTTAAATGATTATGAAGTAACTTCAACTCAATTTATAGAGGTTTTTCAATAGATGGAAAAAATGATTTATCTTTCTCTATCGTGTCCAAGACTTCAAAACTTTCACGAACATAGTTTGAATTTTCCTTAAAAAGATCTTCACATTGATTTAATTCCTCTTCTTGCTCAAGTTACATGTCTTTTTCATCATATTTTTTTTCATAAGTAGTTCTAAAATGACATTCACTTAGATATCTTATAACATTCATCCTATAACATTCATTATCTTTAAATTTAGCAAGGTATTTCATTGATCTTAAAATGTTTAAAGTAACAGTTTGATCATTGATGCACATTGTTAATTCCCTTTTTTGTACATCTATCATTGCTCTTCCTGTGGCTAGGAAAGGTCTCCCCAAAATGATAGGTATCTGTTTATCTTCCTCCATATCTAGGACAATGAAATCAATAAGAAAGATAACTTGATTCACTTTCACTAGGACATCTTCTATAACTCCTTCAGGGTATGCTATCAAACGATCTACTAACTGCAGAGTTATAGTAGTAGGGGTTATTCCTCCTAATCCCAATATTTTAAATATTGATAATGGCATATGGTTAATGCTTGCACCTAAATCACATAAAGTTTTCCGATAAAATTTGTCTCCTATTGCACATGAAATTGTAAAGCTACTAGGATCTTTAGGCTTTTCAAGAAGCTTCTTCTGAATTATCGCACTGCACTCCTCACTAAGTGCAATAGTCTCATTATCTTCAAACTTCATTTTTCGGTTGAGAATATTCTTTATAAACTTTACATTGCTCGACATTTGTTATAAGGCTTCAACTAATAGGAATATTAATTATAAGCTTCTTAAATATTTCCAGAAATTTTGAAAATTGCTTATCCAACTTTTGTTGACAAATATTAATTGTAAGCTTCTTAAATATTTCCAGAAATTTTGAAAATTGTTTATCCAACTTCTACTGAGGATGTCTCTGAAGAAATGGAGGTGGTGGTTTTTCCAAATAAATTTTTAATGGAGAAAAAGGTCTCTCAGAATATTTTAGAGCGCTCGCTTTTGATTCTTCAATTTCTTATCTGTCTACTTCAATTTTTTTAAGCCCGACCATCCAACTCTCTTCCGCTTCTAAGTTTAACGGCTCTTACTTGTTTTTTATTTTGGTCTTTTGGATTTAATTCNATTGTTTATCCAACTTCTACTGAGGATGTCTCTGAAGAAATGGAGGTGGTGGTTTTTCCAAATAAATTTTTAGTGGAGAAAAAGGTCTCTCAGAATATTTTAGAGCGCTCGCTTTTGATTCTTCAATTTCTTCTCTCTCTACTTCAATTTTTTTAAACCCGACCATCCAACTCTCTTCCGCTTCTAAGTTTAACGGCTTTTACTTGTTTTTTATTTTGGTCTTTTGGATTTAATTTTGTATTACTAGTATGTATTCCTTGGGATCTATTACTTAATGAATTTGCTATTTGCCCAAGTTGATTCTCAATATTTCTAACTGTAGCTCCTTGACTTTGTAATTGATTTCTCATTTATAACACCACTTCTTCTATATACAACTTCTTCTCCTTAAACTATGTATTAATGTTGAAACCTGCAAGATAAGTAGATCTATAATTATTATTTTCTTGCTTGTTTCATTTTCCTAAAGGGTTTCCTCGATTGTGACTCCATTGCTGATTATTATCACTCGAATTATTATTCCTGTTAAAGTTGGGATTGTTCCNAACTGTAGCTCCTTGACTTTGTAATTGATTTCTCATTTATAACACCACTTCTTCTATAGACAACTTCTTCTCTTTAAACTATGTATTAATGTTGAAACCTGCAAGATAAGTAGATCTATAATTATTATTTTCTTGCTTGTTTCATTTTCCTAATGGGTTTCCTCGATTGTGACTCCATTGCTGATTATTATCACTCGAATTATTGTTCCTGTTAAAGTTGGGATTGTTCTNTAATTATCTAAACTAAAGATGATTTTTGCAGCAATGAAAATTTAAATACTTTTGGTATTTTCAATATTTTGATAGAACAATAACAATTTAAAAAGATAACTAGAGTTTTTGTAGAAGAAGATTACTAAATATGAAAATATTTTTCTTCTTATTATGAATCAGTAATAAGTATAGGAATTTTGTTGTGGAAGTAAGAAAATTATTTTGTGTCAAAATAGGAGCAATAATATTCTTTACCTTTACTAGAGATGCTATAAAAAACATTGGCTAATTTAAAGTTTGAATAGTTATGAAGACCGGCTAGGCCGGGAAGATACTACTCTCACTCTAGAGTTCCCTCGATTCCCTCCACCCAGGGCCTAATATCTTATTTTGAAACCTAAAACAATAAACCATGTTTGGGGCTTTAACCTGTCATTTTAAAGTCCTCTAACTCTACACCCTTCAATAAATATTTCCCTATTTATTTTCACTGNCTATGTACAGTTGAACAATAATTCAGATTATATTTCACTTATATTTCCTTACCTTGCAATAAAACAAAAAAACTTGATCCTGAAGAAAAATAAGAATTTAACTTTTAAAATATGTATATTGGGATACTACACAAGTATATGTATCGTTATCAAGTAATATAGGACTTTTAATTAAGACATGAATATCAAACCCACAGGGAGAATACATAGTATGCATCATTGAACATCAAACTTTTTATTTTTAATAGAAAGATAATTATCTAAACTAAAGATGATTTTTGCATCAATGAAAATTTAAATACTTTTGGTATTTTCAATATTTTGATAGAACAATAACAATTTAAAAAGATAACTAGAGTTTTTGTAGAAGAAGAGTACTAAATATGAAAATATCTTTCTTCTTGTTATGAATCAGTAATAAGTATAGGAATTTTGTTGTGGAAGTAAGAAAATTATTTTGTGTCAAAATAGGAGCAATAATATTCTTTACCTTTACTAGAGATGCTATAAAAATCATTGGCTAATTTAAAGTTTGAATAGTTATGAAGACCGGCTAGGCCCGGAAAATACTAACTCTCACCCTAGAGTTCCCTCGATTCCCTCCACCCAGGGGCTAATATCTTATTTCGAAACCTAAAACAATAAACCATGTTTAGGGCTTTAACCTGTCATTTTAAAGTCCTCTAACTCTACACCCTTCAATTAATATTTCCCTATTTATTTTCACTCATTCATATGAACTATATTCTCATTCATACAACCTCATGTGATTCTTTCAAATTATTGACTGAGGCAATACCAACCCGATTTTTACATGTACTCACAACAAATTTTAACATCTGGATTGGACAAATCAAGAAGTAAATGAAGTCCATGGATTTAATTCATCACAACTTCTTTCATCACTAAAGATCAAGATTTTCTACAACTTCCATTAAAAACCTAATTACTTATCATTTTACAAAGAAAGATAAAGAGAACTATTCAGAATATATGGAGAAAACAAAACCATAGTTTAGTTTAAAAGAAGAAATCATTTTCAAACCAATAACAATTCTCTATTAAAACCAAAAGTAGTCTCTAAACAAAAAGATAAAAATTTATCTCAAGTCCTCCACCAAACTCTTGAAGTTCCTTTGATTTTATTCTCTTTATAATCACTCAAAATAAAATAACAAAAATGATAAAATAAAAGTAAAAGTAGTGCCTAAAAATCTCACCAAACTAACTCCCCAAATGAGAACTTTCAAAACTTTCCAATACTTTCACGACTCTTTTCTTAGTCTTCTTNATTTTCACTGATTCATATGAACTACATTCTCATTCATACAACCTCATGTGATTCTTTCAAATTGTTGACTGAGGCAATACCAACCCAATTTTTACATGTACTCACAACAAATTTTAACATCTGGATTGGACAAATCAAGAAGTAAATGAAGTCCATGGATTTAATTCATCACAACTTCTTTCATCACTAAAGATCAAGACTTTCTACAACTTCCATTAAAAACTTAATTACTTATCATTTTGCAAAGAAAGATAAAGAAAACTACTCAGAATATATGGAGAAAACAAAACCATAGTGTAGTTTAAAAGAAGAAATCATTTTCAAACCAATAACAATTCTCTATTAAAACCAAAAGTAGTCTCTAAACAAAACGATAAAAAATTATCTCAAGTCCTCCACCAAACTCTTGAAGTTCCTTTGATTCTATTCTCTTTATAATCACTCAAAATAAAATAACAAAAATGATAAAATAAAAGTAAAAGTAGTGCCTGAAAATCTCTCCGAACTAACTCCCCAAATGAGAACTTTCAAAACTTTCCAATACTTTCAGGACTCTTTTCTTAGTCTTCTCTTCTTTATTCTATAATTTTCCAAAAGGTGTCTTGGTTCCTCTTCCAAATATGTCTAGATTTGATGTATTTCCTTAATAGATGCATCCTTTTGTGATAACTTTCACCCATGATGGTTAAAGCCACCTATTAAGTCAATGGGTACCTCAAAAACCTCTTCAAATTTTGCAAAAACTAAATTTACTCATCCAATAATTTCCACTGGTACTTAAGTGCAGCCTCTATTTAATCGGCGCTTAAGTGTCGGATCTAGCACTTAGGAACCAAAACTCTTTTGCACATTTTTCACCTTTTCATTCCAAATTTCATCCTTTTTCACTCTGTTAAGCATTTTTTACCCTTTTTACCTGTATCTACAAGAAAAACACAAAAGTACCTTTCATTAAAGCGTAATGTCTCAAAAATAGATATAAAAATATGTCTAAAAATAATATATATTTTAGGTGCATCACTAGCCACCTCCTCAACTTTATCCAGCCACCCTAGTCAATAGAGAGCTCAAATTTGAGAAGGCTTACCCTCTATTGAACTGATATTTTAACCCATTCTATGTGGCTAACCTTTATTTTTCGTTAGTGCCACTTGGCACTCCACATAAGCCTATTGGCACTAGCCCATTGGAGCTTGAGGCCTTACTCTTAGTNCCTCAACTTTATCCAGCCACCCTAGTCAATAGAGAGCTCAAATTTGAGAAGGCTTACCCTCTATTGAACTGAAATTTTAACCCATTCTATGTGGCTAACCTTTATTTTTCATTAGTGCCACTTGGCACTCCACATAAGCCTATTGGCACTAGCCCATTAGAGCTTGAGGCCTTACTCTTAGCCACTGCTATAAGAAGGCCCATTTTTGACCAACTTCCAAGTGTACCAATTCCTTGGGGAAACTCTACCAATTTGCTTCCAAAGCGTCTCCAAGATGCCTAGAGTTCATTACAACCATTTCTTTGCACTGAATCCACTATTTGAGCTCAATTTTGAGTCTAAAATCTAGGGGGTTTTCTATCACTCCATTACACTCCACCAAACCCAAAATTAAACTACAAAAAGCTTCCTCATACCAAATGAGGAAGTTCCNCTCCAAGATGCCTAGAGTTCATTACAACCATTTCTTTGCACTGAATCCACTATTTGAGCTCAATTTTGAGTCCAAAATCTAGGGGGTTTTCTGTCACTCCATTACACTCCACCAAACCCCAAATTAAACTACAAAAAGCTTCCTCATACCAAATGAGGAAGTTCTCCATCAAAACCCCCTTTTGCTGAGCACTCTAATCGACTTCTAGAACAAAGCCACATCACCCATTGATCAAACACTTTCCTAGGCACAACCTCAACTCAAATTAGTGCTTGGAGGAGCTTCATTTAGTCACAAAAAATGTCTACAACCAAACCAATTAAGGCCTCACCTCTTAGGCTAAGTCATAGATCACAAACCATAAAATCATGCTCAGTTTCATCAGTTGTGAAGAGAATGTTAATTTAAAATCTTTCTCTCCATATAGATGTGTTCATCTCGATCAGATGAAGCTATATGAACAAATAGTTAGTGATTTTTTTTAGTATCAAGTGAGATCAAAGTGTTTTAGTGTGGAAGGTTCTCAGTTTAGTGCAGATGGGGATGATGAACGGATGTCATCCATTTTCAAGTGTACTGCTCCAACGTCAGGGGAGTTAGAAAAAGAGATGGTTCATAAAGCGTGGCACGTGTTGCAGCTGAAGTGGAAGGCATAGTTGAAAGGGAGCATGTCACATGGTCTTTCAGTGCCCCTGNCACAACCTCAACTCAAATTAGTGCTTGGAGGAGCTTCATTTAGTCACAAAAAATGTCTACAACCAAACCAATCGAGATCTCACCTCTTAGGCTAAGTTATAGATCACAAACCCTTAAATCATGCTTAGTTTCATCAGTTGTGAAGAGAATGTTAATTTAAAATCTTTCTCGCCATATAGATGTGTTCATTTCGATCAGATGAAGCTATATGAACAAATAGTGAGTGATTTGTTTTAGTATCAAGTGAGATCAAAGTGTTTTAGTGTGGAAGGTTCTCAGTTTAGTGCAGATGGGGATGATGAACGGATGTCATCCATTTTCAAGTGTACTGATCCAACGTCAGAGGAGTTAGAAAAAGAGATGGTTCATAAAGCGTGGCCCGTGTTGCAGCTGAAGTGGAAGGCATAGTTGAATGGGAGCATGTCACATGGTCTTTCAGTGCCCCTAAGGATCCACTCAACGTCGCGTGGATTAGTAGATAAATAGGGTATTTTTTTCGATTTAATTAAATACTGAAACTTAAAAAATGCATAACTTGGTGTAAAAAATCATAAAAATAAAATCAAAATATACTATTGCTTAGTGATCAAATGAGAATAATATGGAATAAAAATTNTTTTTTCGATTTAATTAAATACTGAAACTTAAAAAATGCATAACTTGGTGTAAAAAATCATAAAAATAAAATAAAAATATACTATTGCTTAGTGATCAAATGAGAATAATATGGAATAAAAATAAAAATTACTTGATATGTCTCTGATTTCTACTTTAATAAATACTTCATTGATTATTTTAATTTTAATTAAGTAAACATTAATCACCATGACTTGAAACTTTAGGGGTGGTTGATTCCTCATGATAGTACAGATGTTTCCCGCTTTTTTCAAAGGTTAGAGGACATCCTTAGCTTTGAAACCCTAATTTTTGAGTCTATTATCCCTTTTTTAATTAAATTAATTATATAAATTAAATTCTTAATCAGAAAAATATGAGGTTTGATTTGGTAGGTACTATGTGGTTAGAGGACTCTAGCAAAATAAAAAAAATTATTTAAATGATTGTGCATAATTTTCTAGCGAATTAAGTGTCTAAAATTTAAGAAAAATCAACTAAATATAATATAATTTAAAAACTAAAAAAATTGATTCCCGNATGAGGTTTGATTTGGTAGGTACTATGTGGTTAGAGGACTCTAGCAAAATAAAAAAAATTATTTAAATGATTTTGCATAATTTTCTAGCGAATTAAGTGTCTAAAATTTAAGAAAAATCAAATAAATATAATATAATTCAAAAACTAAAAAAATTGATTCCCAAGTATGTATAATAGTTATTTTAACTCACTGTAAATATTTGAACATTTGAGTTGATTTGATAACTAATGTCTATTTTTCAAATGAAGTTGCATTTTGCATTAAAATAATTATAATAAATAAACTATAATTAGAAAAATTATGAAAAGTGGTTTTGTGAGTTCATTGTGAACATGGACACCGAGGAAAAATAAAATTATTTNTGAAGTTGCATTTTGCATTAAAATAATTATAATAAATAAACTATAATTAGAAAAATTATGAAAAGTGGTTTTCTGAGTTCATTGTGAACATGGACACCGAGGAAAAATAAAATTATTTAAAAAAAAATAGATAATTTGTGAGCAACTTTTTAAATTAAAAATAATTAAAAACTGCAAAAATAAGTAAATGACAAAATGTGTTCCCAATTTTTCCCTACTCAATTAGGATCATTTAAAATATTTTTCCTATTTTTTCTGATATAGTTATGTGTTTTTGAATGCTAAAAGTTAATTTTTCATTAAAATAATTATAATAAATAAATAAATAAACATTGTAAAAATATAAAGTTCGTTTCTCTCAGTACTCTGAACTTAGGGAGATTATAAAAATATAAAAAATAATTTTTTAAATTATTGTATATTTTCTATATAATTAATCACTAAAAAATCAATAAATAATTATAATATCTAAAATATATCTTGAATAATTATGAAATTTTGTCCAAGTGGTCATCTGACCTTGGTGAACCCCCAATAATTTTCTTATTAACAAAATTCTTACTNTATAATTAATCACTAAAAAATCAATAAATAATTATAATATCTAAAATATATCTTGAATAATTATGAAATTTTTTCCAAGTGGTCATCTGACCTTGGTGAACCCCCAATAATTTTCTTATTAACAAAATTCTTACATTGATTAGTTTAATAAATTAACATTGAAAATACTATTTTTGAGCTTAAATAATTTTATAAAAATTAGAAAAATCATAATTTCTCTTCTGATATTTTAATTGCTCCCTGAGTGAGGTACCATCAAAATTTTAAAGTGATTAGGGTTCTATTGAATGGATAACANGAGCTTAAATAATTTTATAAAAATTAGAAAAATCATAATTTCTCTTCTGATATTTTAATTGCTCCCTGAGTGGGGTACCATCAAAATTTTAAAGTGATTAGGGTTCTATTGAATGGATAACCTCTTCCTTGATCATTTGTTCAAAAGCTATTTCAAACCTCTTGAAAATGCCCAAATTACCCAAAATCACCAAAAATTGCCAAATTACCAAAATACCCCTTCTTAGCCCAAAATTTTAAAAATTCCAAAACATCCTAAAAATTTCATAAACCTTCAAAATATTCCTAATTTTATTTTTCTCAACTGCCACATGACCCAATTTGGCCAATTTGACCATCTTTGTCCAAAACCCCCAAATTGCCCTTAAAAGGCCCAATCTCCCCAAATCCACCTCAAATGTCCTTGAAATTGGTCCCAATTTCCCCGAATTGCAATCCTAAACTTAAACTCACCTTACATGTGACCAATTTAAATAAAATATAAGCTTGATTGGCCCATTCTTTGAGCTCAATTTTGATTTAGGTCAAAGCCCCAATTTTGGCCACATGACCCAATCTCACCCAATTAAACCCATAGCCCACTAAATTTGCCACAATTTATGTTGAAAAATCTTCATAAAATTCATAAACATCGAAATTGACCTTAAATTGGCATTGGTTAAGCCTCAATTTCATTTAATTTCAACCTAAGTTAAAAGCCCAAAATTTTTCTCCAAATTGGCTATGACTCCAAATTTCATCAAATTGATTCCCTTAACCACAAAATTTCAATTCCATTCCAGAATAAAAATCTTTATTACATCTCCCTTGATCATTTGTACCATTTAATTGAGCCAAATTCTAAGCCTAGCCCAATCTAGACCCAAGTCTAGCCCAACATGCCCAAATTCATCAAAATTCCTTAATCCTTCAAATTGAATCCCCAATTGAACTCAAAATCCTTTCAATCCTTCACCAAAAATATTCATTAGAATCATTTAAATCAAATGAATCAATCAATTGTGCCAATTAACATGGCTAGACTAGCCCAAACCCAAGTTTTGTTTATTGCACCCACTTTGACCCATGCACCAAAATTGACCTAGACATGTCAAATTGGTCATGACAAGTCCACCATAGCCAAATCTTGGACCGTATTGACCAAGACAAACCCCATGGAACAACCCAAATGAGATATGGACCAAAGGATCCATAAATCAAGGGATTTTATTGCATATCTAATTAAGCTAAGGATATTTTGGCAAAACCTCCACCTCCACGGCCATGGAAGGTATGCTAAAAATTTCTTAAAGAGAGCCCTCCAAATTGCTCCTAGAGCCTCTTTGAGACCTCCACAGTGCAACCCAACCACCACATTGCCCTGAATCCCCTTGTGGGAGTTCAACTTTATAGCTCAAAACCTTGTCGGAGACAGGACAGAGTTCTTTACACATGGACAGTCTACCAAAATCAAATTAAACACACCCACACCATCACCACAGTGAAAGAAGAAGAAGCCCTCTCAAATCCCCCTCATATAGAGCCCCTAACATAGCTTTAGACCAACACCTAAAATTGAGCGTGGTCGAATTCATACCTAGGCCTTTCGACATAGTAAGAGGCTTAATCCCAAGCCTCCTTGGAACTCCACAAACTTACCGACATCTCTGGTCGAAGTTTCCCTTCTCATAGTAAGGGTATTGAACTTCTCCTCCTCTCGAGCCTTTTCTGGTTGTCTTTTTGATTAGAGAAAATTTAATGGCTTGATTACCATATGGATGTGTTCGTCACACTTAGACGAGCATTTAGGAGCAAACCACACTTAATTTGGTTAAGAAATGAGTGAGATCTTCAGCTTTGAAAATGGATGGTTCTTGAGCTAAGGCATTGGGGATGAGGACAGGGAGCCATCCGATCACGTGTTTAACTCATCAACGGACGAGATCTAGCCAGACAGGGCCTTCATACATGAACCGCGAACCGAGTCAGCACTGAGGTGGATGGCGGCATCGAATGGGAGCGTGCCATGTGGAGCTTCGGAGCCGCCTAAGATCTAGTTAGTTCCTCACATTTAAATAGATAAATATAGTATTTTATGATTTATATAAATAGCCCTAACTTTAAAAATCCATATCTTAGGGTAGAAAAATCACAAAAAAAAATAAAAATATCTNAATAAAAATATAAAACTTAGTTTTCCACATTTAAAATATCTTGTAATTAATAAATACTCCATAACTTAAAATAATTCTAATAATTCAAATATAACTTAATAAATCATGAAATTTGGCCTTGCCTTGGTCAAGTTATGAAATTTTCCTTGAAAAATCTTATTTTTGTATTAAAAAAAAATGTAAATTGAATTAAATTTTGAAAAATCACATTTTCTCCTCTAATGTCTTAACTGACACATGATTAGGGTGGGATAAAAATTCCAATGTCATTTAGATTAAATTTGACAAATTATGAAGTAATAGAGTCTTAGGGGCAAAAGTCTAATTTTGGAAATTTGGCCTTAATTAAGGAGTGAAAAGGGTAACCTCTGATTTTAACTAACTTATTTGAATGATTGAAACATTAGGGGATTAATTAGTAGAAACCAACTTCACTTTTTCCATAATCAAGCGATAAATTTGTAATTCCTTTAATTATTAAAATTTGGAAATCTATTAAACTAAATGATCTTAGAGCTAGGGGTATGACTCTGGATTTTGATAACTCACTAATCTAACACTCCTATTGGATGTTCAAATGACTTTCAAAAATGAATCATTATCACTTTAAAAATCCAACTTCTTTCAAAACAACCAAGGCATCTACCTAAGTCTAAAAGGCTTAGTAGTGACCTAAGCTAAATCAATTTTTTTTTTTAAGTGAGGATTAGAAAACTAAACATAATTAAAATTGAAAACCTTTAAAATACTACAAGCCCAAATAAAAAAAAATTCCAAAGTGTTTCAATAACATTAATTTGCCCCTTTAAGGGTCTTCACCTACATAACTTCTAAATTAAATGTCAAATGATAATTACCTTACTCTTAGGGATAATTGAAACATCAATGTGCATTGAGAATTAAAGGTGTTTATTTGATGGGTTATTAAGAAACTTGATAAGTTTAAAAAGAGCACGAGAATTTTCACCAGGTGGTGAGAGAGAAGCATGGACCTGCTTCTTTCTCCAGATCTGCTGGGTACCTCAGAGGTCTACTAAACTTAATATATTTTGTTTAACAAAAATCATCCTTAATCAAACCAATAGGGACCCATCAAGATATGATTTCAGTTTTGGTAGGTCACTAAAACCTTACTTTTCTACTTTACATAAAATGATCTAACATGCATTTTGAGTTTCATGTGGTGGAACGAGAAGACNGGCCTTTCGACATAGTAAGAGGCTTAATCCCAAGCCTCCTTGGAACTCCACAAACTTACCGACATCTCTGGTTGAAGTTTCCCTTCTCATAGTAAAGGTATTGAACTTCTCCTCCTCTCGAGCCTCTTTTGGTTGTCCTTTTGATTAGAGAAAATTTAATGGCTTGATTACCATATGGATGTGTTCGTCACATTTAGACGAACATTTAGGAGCAAACCACACTTAATTTGATTAAGAAATGAGTGAGATCTTCAGCTTTGAAAGTGGATGGTTCTTGAGCTAAGGCATTGGGGATGAGGACAGGGAGCCATCCGATCACGTGTTTAACTCATCAACGGATGAGATCTAGCCAGACAGGGCCTTCATACAAGAACCGCGAACCGAGTCAGCATTGAGGTGGATGGCGGCATCGAATGGGAGCGTGCCGCTTGGAGCTTCGGAGCCGCCTAAGATCTAGTTAGTGCCGCACATTTAAATAGATAAATAGGGTATTTTATGATTTATATAAATAGCCCTAACTTTAAAAATCCATATCTTAGTGTAGAAAAATCACAAAAAAAAAATAAAAATATCCTCTTGCTCAGTGAACAGAGGAGAACAATGTGGAAATAATTTGAAATTTTTTTGTTGCATATTTATTTTTAATTAATTAAATATGGTTTTGAGTCTTTTAATTATCCATACATGTAGACATTTCACCACGACTTGAAATTTTGGCATGTTGTTACCTCTGTCTTAGGGAACATCCTCTGTTTTTTACAAAGTTAGAAGATATCTCTAGACAGAGATCCATATTTTNAATTTGAAATTTTTTTGTTGCATATTTATTTTTAATTAATTAAATATGGTTTTGAGTCTTTTAATTATCCATGCATGTAGACATTTTACCACGACTTGAAATTTTGGCATGTTGTTACCTCTGTCTTAGGGAACATCCTCTGATTTTTACAAAGTTAGAAGATATCTCTAGACAGAGATCCATATTTCCAAGTTTATGTCTATTATTTGCGTAATTTAATCATAGTAATTAACATGTTTCTTAGAAAATTCCAAGAAAATTTTTGAAGGTTTGCTCTGACCATATACCTCTTTAAAAAATATTTCATGGGTTAAGTCATTAAGAATGCACTTAGATTCCACCAACCCTAAAAAATAAAGAAAATTAATTTTGGGAAACAAAAACATCTAAATGAATTAATTTTTAATCTCCACTATGATTTAAAGTTCAGAGAACTCACCATAAAAATTTCAAAATATTTGGATCTCATTTAATAACTCAAATTGATTTTTCCAGTTAAATGATATTTTTGGTACTAAAATGATTTTTAAAAATTAAAATATAACTCAGAAAATTATAGAAATTTATTTTTGGAGTTCTCTGTGACCAAAGAATCNCTATGATTTAAAGTTCAGAGAACTCACCATAAAAATTTCAAAATATTTGGATCTCATTTAATAACTCAAATTCATTTTTCCACTTAAATGACATTTTTGGTACTAAAATAATTTTTAAAAATTAAAATATAACTCAGAAAATTATAGAAATTTATTTTTGGAGTTCTCTGTAACCAAAGAATATTTTTAAAAATAAATTTAAAATTAAAATAAAAATTTCATTTTCAAGCATATTTTCAATATTTAAAAAATCAAAATATGATAAAAACCATAAAAAATAATAAAATTCATAGAAGTGTTCTAAATTGTTTCCTAAGCACTTAGGAACAATTGGAATATTTTTCCTAATTTTTAAGTAAGGATATTGAATTTTAAAGCATAAAATAATTTTTAAATGCTAAAAAATGGATTTTCATTAAAATAATTCTAATAATTCAAAGAAAAATAAAAAAAATGTGAAATTCATTTCTCTCTGTCCCTTGACATCAAGGAGATTTAATAAAAATATAAAACTTAGTTTTCCACATTTAAAATATCTTGTAATTAATAAATACTCCATAACTTAAAATAATTCTAATAATTCAAATATAACTTAATAAATCATGAAATTTGGCCTTGCCTTGGTCAAGTTATGAAATTTTCCTTGAAAAATCCTATTTTTGTATTAAAATAAAAATGTAAATTGAATTAAATTTTGAAAAATCACATTTTCTCCTCTAATGTCTTAACTGACACATTAGTAAGGTGGGATAAAAATTCCAATGTCATTTAGAANTTAAAAAAAAATGTAAATTGAATTAAATTTTGAAAAATCACATTTTCTCCTCTAATGTCTTAACTGACACATGATTAGGGTGGGATAAAAATTCCAATGTCATTTAGATTAAATTTGACAAATTATGAAGTAATAGAGTCTTAGGGGCAAAAGTCTAATTTTGGAAATTTGGCCTTAATTAAGGAGTGAAAAGGGTAACCTCTGATTTTAACTAACTTATTTGAATGATTGAAACATTAGGGGATTAATTAGTAGAAACCAACTTCACTTTTTCCATAATCAAGCGATAAATTTGTAATTCCTTTAATTATTAAAATTTGGAAATCTATTAAACTAAATGATCTTAGAGCTAGNAAATTTGACAAATTATGAAGTAATAGAGTCTTAGGGGCAAAAGTCTAATTTTGGAAATTTGGCCTTAATTAACATTTAGGCTTATATCAAGGAGTGAAAAGGGTAACCTCTAATTTTAACTAACTTATTTGAATGATTGAAACATTAGGGGATTAATTAGTAGAAACCAACCTCACTTTTTCCATAATCAAGCGATAAATTTGTAATTCCTTTAATTATTAAAATTTGGAAATCTATTAAACTAAATGATCTTAGAGCTAGGGTATGACTCTGGATTTTGATAACTCACTAATCTAACACTCCTATTGGATGTTCAAATGACTTTCAAAAATGAATCATTATCACTTTAAAAATCCAACTTCTTTCAAAACAACCAAGGCATCTACCTAAGTCTAAAAGGCTTAGTAGTGACCTAAGCTAAATCAATTTTTTTTAAGTGAGGATTAGAAAAGTAAACATAATTAAAATTGAAAACCTTTAAAATACTACAAGCGCAAATAAAAAAAAATTTCAAAGTGTTTCAATAACATTAATTTGCCCCTTTAAGGGTCTTCACCTACATAACTTCTAAATTAAATGTCAAATGATAATCACCTTACTCTTCGGGATAATTGAAACATCAATGTGCATTGAGAATTAAAGGTTCTTATTGGATGGGTTATTAAAAAACTTGATAAGTTTAAAAAGAGCACGAGAATTTTCACCAGGTGGTGAGAAAGAAGCATGGACCTGCTTCTTTCTCCAGATCTGCTGGGTACCTCAGAGGTCTACTAAACTTAATATATTTTGTTTAACAAAAATCATCCTTAATCAAACCAATAGGGACCCACCAAGATATGATTTCACTTTTGGTAGGTCACTAAAACCTTACTTCTCTACTTTACATAAAATGATCTAACATGCATTTTGAGTTTCATGTGGTGGAACGAGAAGATTCGGCAAGTACGCTTTTATAGTTTACAACATTGTCTTTTCAAAAGGTTTTCACATTGTGCTTACTTACTTGGATGTATGAAAAAAACACAAACTTGCATGCTAAATAACAATTTCACCCTACATGAAAACTAAAACTGTCAGGATAGCCACAAAACCAAAACCAAAACTAAAATCAACCAAGATAAAAATTCACCGTCAGAACATTCAAAATATAAGATAACTCAAAATCTAATAAAAAACATCACAAAATAACAATTACAAATAAATTAAGCTTCTCTATCGGATGATTGGGAATCCCTCAGAGGAGGCAACCTANAACTAAAACTGTCAGGATAGCCACAAAACCAAAACCAAAACTAAAATCAACCAAGATAAAAATTCACCGTCACAACATTCAAAATATAAGACAACTCAAAATCTAATAAAAAACATCACAAAATAACAATTATAAAAAAATTAAGCTTCTCTATCGGATGATTGGGAATCCCTCAGAGGAGGCAACCTACAGTTGCTAATGAGGCTTCCCATGATCTAGACGAAATTATGGAACTCATTAAGTTGAGTTTTATAAATTCATTTGGGACTATGTGAATCCAATAGAAAATAGTAGTACCGGAATGAGGGAAATGTGGGATCCTAACCTNAGGCAACCTACAGTTGCTAATGAGGCTTCCCATGATCTAGACGAAATTATGGAACTCATTAAGTTGAGTTTTGTAAATTCATTTGGGACTATGTGAATCCAATATAAAATAGTAGTACCAGAATGAGGGAAATGTGGGATCCTAACCGGTATTGCTCTAATTATCCTTAATATCCCCCATAAAATTTAAATAACTACAATCATAAGGCCACCTAATTTAACATCATAAGTTGACACCTTAGAAAACTCAAACTCGTCACGGTAAAGAGCTTAGAGCTAGCATGGTGGGCAGCACGACCATCTTCAATAACAAAACCTATCTTCCCCAGCTAAATCACTCCTTCCTTAGAATTAAACAACCAAAGCCATATGACTTCGAGGTTGTTTGCTTATGAAAAATAAATCCTCACTTCATCTTTAGGCTTTTGTACAGCTCTGCTACACTATCTAAGCCCTAACTCTTCTTAGGATTCCGAGGTTATCGTCTGTCACGACTTAAGCCCTCACATCTTCCAGGCTATTTGTGTGATCGTTTCACACGAATGTAAGCCCTAAAAAATGAAACACTTAAATAATTTATCCTCTAAATTAAAGCCAACCAATAGGATAGACTGGGAAGTCACCGAGGTCCTCCTTCGGAACTGTGACATCCCGTAGTTCCTCCTCCTTTGGATTATACAATAAATGTTCCAAATTTGAACCAATCCCATTTCACACCTATTTATTTGATATCATTGAAAAGTCTTATCCTTTTGAATCCTTAAAGATAATATTTCCTAATTTTTATCGAGAGTTTTCTTAGGTGACTTCAGTCATTTAGGATGTAATTAACTATAGGGGATTGCCCTTATAGGAAGTTTGTCAAAACCAAGCTTAATAGGAACCTTATTTAATTTTTCATATTAAATAAGGAAAATTATCGGCAAATAAAATGGTTTCACAGGTCAAACGGACATCATATATTTCTTAATTTATTTTTTTGAGGATCATCCTCAAATCTTGTGATTATCCTTTAGGATAGATACAGAGTTTGAGATACAATGTTGTTTCATTTAAAATATGAAAAATATGGGGTCAGTTTGATTTCATATTTTGTTAAACATAAATGTATTTGTAAATTAAAATGTCCTTCTGAAGCGGGCGACGAGATTTTGATTCCGTTGATCGAGAGCTTCTCACAGGCAACTCCTCAACTTTTTTGTGCCAACAACTTCTGCCGACTCTACTAGGGAGTACCTTTCCTCTCTATTTAAAGAAGTAAATATTATCTTTACACATCGATAATGTTCCATGTCCCTCTTAGATCATATTACTCTTCTTCCCTTGACATACTTTACCCATTTCTATCCTGGGAAAGTACGACCAACTCATTAGACTTCAGGACTGTCTATTCAATAACCTTTGAACAGAGGGGTTTAGGAGGCCATTAAGGACTCTTTAAATCTTCATATGGGGTCGGTCCCTCAATAGTTTTGTTGGTGGACTAGTTCAACTTGGGCATTGTGTGTGAAAAATGGGTCCCGCACTGGGTCCTAAAACACTTAACATCTCCCTCTCAAGTTTGATTTGTTATTTTGCAAATTAAATCAAATTGTGTTGTGTTGTGCGCGCTTCAAATTTAATTAATTTTTTTTTAATTTTAAATTATGTTTTTACTAAAAGTTTTAAAATTACCACAAACTAAGACTTACCCGGTCTACAGATCAACTTCTGTTAATTTTCAATGTTTGCACTAAGATTAAAAGGTTTCGACCATATAACTAACCTCAGATCTTTCTATTTCGAAGCTGTTGTGATGGCCCACCCAACGCTGAATTTTTCTTGAAACATGCCGACGAGCAATGAAGGCCGCTATGTTGCTCCTATCATTAAGTTAGGAGCTAGATTTGAAGACCTCGAGGTTATCCTTGAGGAGGCATCGTTCGTCATAATGAAAGTCACCGCTTCAAAAATTCAGGAGCCATCTGCTGAGTTCAACCTAAACTGTTTTCAGAACTTCCCTTCTTATAAGAAGGTCAAGACTATGGTTGCCACTATGGCAACTACCAAACCTATTGTTCTCGCTGCTGTTAAGGGGAAAAAAGTGATGATCATTGAAGATTTGATTGAGGGATTGGTTGTCCGGCCATCAGCATTCAAAATTGGATCGAGTTTAAGAACTGTACCACCAACCCAAAATTAGATTAAAAACCGCAACAAAAGAGTTTGGAAGGCTACTAAAGCCCACTCCTGAGGAAATATGTATCGAGAAAATGCCTCACCAAGAGGAGTTAGAATTACCAGAAGTACATCCACTTCTGCGGGGAAGTAGATTCCATCTTTTATTGGTTATCGATGGATACGGGAGTATTCGAGAAAATTTCACTGTATTACCACTACTTCATGGACATGGCATGGAGAAAAAGAAATCTACTCCTGTCACCCAATTTAGTTTAGTTTTTCAGAGACTAGCTGTCAAAGAGGGCTGCTCAGTTAATAAATTACTTAAATAAGTGGGACATGCAATTTCCTCTCATATGAAGACAGAAATTTTAAAGGACATCAAGTCTGCCAAACGTCCTCAAAGGTTAACTAAATATTTGTCTGCTCGTATTCCCTTCTGGTTTCGCTTGCGTAGCAGAGATGATATTGCTATTGTCACCAAAAATTCCACCACTTCCAGGACCACATGTCGTCGACCAGTTAAGTCAAGATTGGGTCTAATAATTCTACCGAGCACACACCACAAAGGCATTCTTAAAATTTCAAAGGAAAAGATGAAGAAATTACTCGGTACCATTGCGGGTCTGCACCATGGGGAGCATACTTCTCCTCGACATCCAGATGTTTCCGGGAGGACACCACATCTTGAGACATCACCGTCAAAGAAGAATTTGTGGATACCCATGGTCATTGTACCAATAAGGTCCGGTAAGCCTGCAAGACAAGATCATGGAATGAAGACAGGGTTCGAAGTATCTGATATCGTCGCAGCAATTGCAGTGAAATAGAAGAGCAAAAGGAGGAGGTTTAGCAGGGTCCTCCATATCTTAGAACAATCAAAGAATCAATGATCGAAGAAAAAGTTGAAAAACTCAGAGTTAAGATTTCTGAGTTGGCTTGAGAGCACAGAGTCTCCATCGATGATAATGATTAAGATTTCGAATATAATGATTACCTCGAAGAAGATTTCATGGATGTTCATGTTATCAAAACCAAGACTGCTGCATCTGCGTGAAAGGCTCAACCTTTCATCGAAGAGAAAACTATAGATGAGCTGCATTGGGATATTCTCCTAAGGGATGAGTAAATCAACCAACTAGAGAAAAGAATAGAAGAGATGGTCGCCGCCATGACCGCCATGGCCACCATTCAGGGGCAATCACATGCACCGCAACTAGCCTCTCCAGAGATTAACCAACCAAAAATCATACATATCATGGATGAAAGAAGAGAAGTTACCTCAGCAAACAAAGATAAGCAACAAAAGAAGGATTCTCCATCGAGCGCCATACCAGAGAAAGAATTTAAGCAAATGATCGAGCAAGTTTGGAAGACCTTAACCCAATCTAAGGGCAGTTCATTGATTTTAAAGCGTAGACCCTATCAAGAGGAATTCAATAGCGTAGCGTTCCCCAAGGGTTTCGTGGCCCTAAACCTTAACATATTTGATGGGACTGAAAATCACAGGCAACATATAGCACACTTCCGAGCCAGTTGTGGAAACACAAGAAATAACGAAGCTTTACTCCTCCAACAGTTTATCAGCAACCTGTCAGGGATTGCCTTCAATTGGTATGCCGATTTGCCCAACGGATCAGTGAAAACTGTTACCAAGTTGGAATAACTTTTTGTGAAGAGATTTGTTGGAGCGTAGCATCATGTCTCTATTGGAGAGCTCTTGATGGAAAGCAAAAGCACAACGAGACTTTTTTGGACTATATTTTAAGGTGGAGAAACGTCAGAATGAAGTGTGAACCTCAGCTACAGGAACATCATGCAATTGAGGTTTTACTAAAAAGCATCCATGGGCCAATAGCTTTCATGCTCAAGGGAGTTTCCATTAAATTCTTCAAGAAGCTACTCAGTAAAGCCAACAATCTTCAAGAAGAAATCAAACAAATGGATTGACATGAGAAGTCCAAGGCAACCAGAGTGTTTTTAAAGAAATCAGGAACAGTAGCGAATGTCAACAAAGGAAAACAGCCAATGAAGATTAATACAAAAAATCCTCATCAATCTTCATCACAACAGGCTCAGAAATAGAATAGTCAGTCGAGCGAAGGACCGCCTAAAGGAGGATATTCTCAAACATAGAATAATAAAACATCTCTGGCAGAACAATGAAAAATGGTGTATTTATTCAAAGATGAAGCCGTGTCTAAAATATTCAAAAGTCTGACGAAGAAGCATGAGTTAAGACTACCATATCCAAAGAAGCCCGAAGAAGTTGACAAGAAAGATGAACCAAATTATTGTCCATACCAAAGATTGCTGGGGTACACTATAAAAGAATGTTTCATCTTTAAAGATTGGCTCGAGAAAAATCTCAGAGAAGGAAATATAACGATCCCAAACTAATATTTAAGGGAACTTGAAGAAGGTTCCATAAATATGATTTTGGCCGAGCCAATTTCTCCGATTAATCCATATACTGGAGAAGAGGGATGGAGTATGACTTAAGTCGAGCTTAAGAGGGTCTTAAACCAAATAAAAGATTCATCAAAACAATCTTCAGCATATATCGGAAAAGATGAATGGAATGAAGTTTGGAGCAAATCGTCCTAGAAAATATTGAATAAAATCCAGAATGCATCAAAGCAAAGAGTTTTCAACCTGTCAAACCCGAGATGAAGGTATCATCAGAAGATCAATCATCTTCAAAGACAAAGAAAAAGAAGAATACTACTACGATGATTGATAGCATGGGGGGTAGGATAGGGGCTACCTCTACTAGATTGGTTATCTCGGATTCGGGGAAGAAAATCCTCGAACCCCTCACTTTGTATGAATATCTTTTTCCCCCTCTGGGGTCTTATGAATATAATGATTCTGATTTCGGCAACATTTCAACTATTTCTATTGCTAACGTAACTGATTATAACCAAACTAGCTTCGATCTTGATCCCTAAAATGATCCTTAAATCGTACTTAAGTCCAATGAACTCGTTAACAAGACCAAAGAAAACATCAACAATACCAGCTATGTTACTACCAGGAGTGAGGAACCAATCCTTGAGCACCACGTTGCATCTCTTGCCATCAACTTAGATCTTTCCGATAAAGAAGAAACACTAGAAGATTCAACAAAGGTACCGCAAAAAGTAGAAATTACATAAGTAAACTTAAGGAGCAGGAAAGTGTTGCCTGCAAGAATAGCTTCGACTGACAAAGGAAAACAAATAGTAACTCAAGAAGAACTACCTTCACCTCCACCAGTAGAAGACCACACAACCAAGAGAAAATTGGAGGACCATACAAAGTGGAATACAACATACTAGCTCATCTTAGGAATTTGCAGGCCTGATTAAGCATCTACTATACTCTGATCCTATCAAAGGAGATGAAGAGTCTCTGGTTATAGCCTTGCTCAACCCAAAAATTTGCTTAGCTCAGTTGGCCAGCACATCCTCAGATGAAGTGTGCTCATTGAAAGAACAGTCTGAGGCACCTTCAAAGATGAAGATTTGCTGCTCGGTATCGCCGACCACAACCATCCACTCTACAACTCTGTTAGAATAAATAGATTTGTGTTGTCGAGAGTTCTAGTAGACTATGGAGCATCCCTCAACCTGATGAGTCAACAGATGTTGGGTTATTTAGACATTGAAGCTCAGGAGCTTACGGTCGATAAAATGATGTTAAGGGGATTCATCAAAAGGGAGAGAGAGGTCACGCATCCATTACATTGCTTATGAAGGTTGGAGAACTAGTAACAACCGCTAAATTCCCTATCATCAATGTCGAGACCTCTTTTAATGCTCTACTTGGTTGACGATGGATTCATGAACACAACATGGATCTGTCGTCTCTACACCAATGCATTAAGTGCTACAGAGAAGGACAAGAGCATTGCATCAACAGAGATCTACAACCATTTTCATTTCATGAAGTTGGCATTCATGAAGATGCTGCCTACTATGTGTCTCCGAAGAAAATTATTTTCTCTCGTGAAAATTTGACAAACAAAAGTAAAGATTCAGAAGAAGTACAATGGCAGGGTCATTCACCACTCTTTTGCAAAAAAATTGGTGGAGGTTCTTTTTGTTCGCGCAACCAAGGTTGAGGCCGAGGACGTGGATGGGGAAGAACCACCTTAATCGTTGAACGGACTAGGCCAACTATCAATATTGGTGATGACGACTGTTCCAAAGATGAAATAATGATGACAAAATAGAAGAAATCTCAGTAGAAGATATCCTTAGAAGATGCGGAGAAAAGTGAATATGGGATGATGTATGATCGGATAAACCACTATGTGAATGCTATGATCGTTGCTCCGATCCTCCCTCAAAAGGACGAGAGTTTAGAGGTTAAGGAAATCTGTAGTGCTGGTTCAAAGCCGATCAAATTTTATCGTGCTTCTATTTCTACCAGTCTTGAAAATTATGTAAATATCGATGATGATCCTAATGAATTAATGGAATTACCTTTTGGTTACTTGACGCCTTATGTACAAAAGTTAATTCAATAGGGACATTTACCAAAACAAATGTCAAAAGATAAATTTCAACTTTTTAAAAAATTATGGAGTGTTAAAAGTTAAACTCCAAACTCGAAAGAGGGTCTCAGATTTGGTACATTCGGGTCAGTCAATGATTCCAAATTTTGCATGGTTGTTGCTAGTGAATCAAGAGAGGATTGTCTCAATATAGAGGATGACTCTACTGATCAACTAATAGAAGATGTTTCACCAGAATTTGAAGAAGAAATTAAGTCAACTATTGATGAGTTGAAAGAATTCAACCTAAGGACTGAAGAGGAACCCCAGCCTACTTTTATAAGTTCTCTACTGAATGATGAAGAATTTTTGGAATTGATCAAAATTATTAATAAAATTCAAAGATTGCTTTGCATGGAGTTATGATGAAATGCCAGAACTGTCAGCAGAGGTTGCAGTTCATAAACTCTGGTTGGACGAGATTATAACCATGTAAAATAAGCTCCAGGAAGAATGCACCTCAAAATTAAGCAAAAAGTCATTGCCGATGTGAAGAAATTAATTGACGCTAGCTTTGTAAAAGAAAAGTAATACCCCATGTGGTTGGCTAACATTGNGATTTGTTATTTTGCAAATTAAATCAAATTGTGTTGTGTTGTGCGCGCTTCAAATTTAATTAATTTTTTTTTTAATTTTAAATTATGTTTTTACTAAAAGTTTTAAAATTACCACAATCTAAGACTTACCCGGTCTACAGATCAACTTCTGTTAATTTTCAATGTTTGCACTAAGATTAAAAGGTTTCGACCATATAACTAACCTCAGATCTTTCTATTTCGAAGTTGTTGTGATGGCCCACCCAACGCTGACTTTTTCTTGAAACATGCCGACGAGCCATGAAGGCCGCTATGTTGCTCCTATCATTAAGTTAGGAGCTAGATTTGAAGACCTCGAGGTTATCCTTGAGGAGGCATCGTTCGTCATAATGAAAGTCACCGCTTCAAAAATTCAGGAGCCATCTGCTGAGTTCAACCTAAACTGTTTTCAGAACTTCCCTTCTTATAAGAAGGTCAAGACTATTGTTGCCACTACGGCAACTACCAAACCTATTATTCTCGCTGCTGTTAAGGGGAAAAAAGTGATGATCATTGAAGATTTAATTGAGGGATTGGTTGTCCGGCCATCAGTATTCAAAATTGGATCGAGTTTAAGAACTGTACCACCAACCTAAAATTAGATTAAAAACCGCAACAAAAGAGTTTGGAAGGCTACTAAAGCCCACTCCTGAGGAAATATGTATCGAGAAAATGCCTCACCAAGAGGAGTTAGAATTACCAGAAGTATATCCACTTCTGCGGGGAAGTAGATTCCATCTTTTATTGGATATCGATGGATACGGGAGTATTCGGGAAATTTTCACTGTATTACCACTACTTCATGGACATGGCATGGAGAAAAAGAAATCTACTCCTTTCACCCAATTTAGTTTAGTTTTTCAAAGACTAGCTGTCAAAGAGGGCTGCTCAGTTAATAAATTACTTAAATAAGTGGGACATGCAATTTCCTCTCATATGAAGACAGAAATTTTAAAGGACATCAAGTCTGCCAAACGTCCTCAAAGGTTAACTAAATATTTATCTGCTCGTATTCCCATCTGGTTTTGCTTGCGTAGCAGAGATGATATCGCTATTGTCACAAAAAATTCCACCACTTCCAGGACCACATGTCGTCGACCAGTTAAGTCAAGATTGGGTCTAATAATTCTACCGAGCACACACCACAAAGGCATTCTTAAAATTTCAAAGGAAAAGATGAAGAAATTACTCGGTACCATTGCTGGTCTGCACCATGGGGAGCATACTTCTCCTCGACATCCAGATGTTTCCGGGAGGACACCACATCTTGAGACATCACCATCAAAGAGAAATGTGTGGATACCCATGGTCATTGTACCAATAAGGTCTGGTAAGCCTGCAAGACAAGATCATGGAATGAAGATAGGGTTCGAAGTACCTGACATCGTCGCAGCAATTGCCAGTGAAATATAAGAGCAAAAGGAGGAGGTTTAGCAGGGTCCTCCATATCTTAGAACAATCAAAGAATCAATGATCGAAGAAAAAGTTGAAAAACTCAGAGTCAAGATTTCTGAGTTGGCTTGAGAGCATAGAGTCTGCATCGATGATAATGATTAAGATTTTGAATATAATGATTACCTCAAAGAAGATTTCATGGATGTTCATGTCATCAAAACCAAGACCGCTGCATCTGCGTGCAAGGCTCAACCTCTCATCGAAGAGAAAACCATAGATGAGCTGCATTGGGATATTCTCCGAAGGGATGAGTAAATCAACCAACTAGAGAAAAGGATAGAAGAGATGGTCGCCGCCATGACCGCCATGGCCACCATTCAGGGGCAATCACATGCACCGCAACTAGCCTCTCCAGAGATTAACCAACCAAAAATCATACATATCATGGATGAAAGAAGAGAAGTTACCTCAGCAAACAAAGATAAGCAACAAAAGAAGGATTCTCCATCGAGCGCCATACCAGAGAAAGAATTTAAGCAAATGATCGAGCAAGTTTGGAAGGCCTTAACCCAATCTAAGGGCAGTTCATTGATTTTAAAGGGTAGACCCTATCCAGAGGAATTCAATACCGTAGCGTTCCCCAAGGGTTTCATGGCCCTAAACCTTAACATATTTGATGGGACTGAAAATCCCAGGCAACATATAGCACACTTCCAAGCCAGTTGTGGAAACACAAGAAATAACGAAGCTTTACTCCTCCAACAATTTATCAGGAACCTGTCAGGGATTGCCTTCAATTGGTATGCCAATTTGCCCAACGGATCAGTGAAAACCGTTACCAAGTTGGAATAACTTTTTGTGAAGAGATTTGTTGGAGCGCAGCATCATGTCTCTATTGGAGAGCTCTTGATGGAAAGAAAAAGCACAACGAGACTTTTTTGGACTATATTTTGAGGTGGAGAAACGTTAGAATGAAGTGTGAACCTCAGCTACAGGAACATCATGCAATTGAGGTTTTACTAAAAAGCATCCATGGGCCAATAGCTTTCATGCTCAAGGGAGTTTCCATTAAATTCTTCAAGAAGCTACTCAGTAAAGCCAACAATCTTCAAGAAGAAATCAAACAAATGGATTGACATGAGAAGTCCAAGGCAACCAGAGTGTTTTTAAAGAAATCAGGAACAGTAGCGACTGTCAACAAAGGAAAACAGCCAATGAAGATTAATGCAAAAAATCCTCATCAATCTTCATCACAACAGGCTCAGAAATAGAATAGTCAGTCGAGCCAGGGACCGCCTAAAGGAGGATATTCTCAAACATAGAATAATAAAACATCTCTGGCAGAACAATGAAAAATGGTGTATTTATTCAAAGATGAAGCCGTGTCTAAAATATTCAAAAGTCTGACGAAGAAGCATGAGTTCAGACTACCATATCCAAAGAAGCCCGAAGAAGTTGACAAGAAAGATGAACCAAATTATTGCCCATACCAAAGATTGTTGGGGTAGACTATAAAAGAATGTTTCATCTTTAAAGATTGGCTCGAGAAAAATCTCAAAGAAGGAAATATAACGATCCCAAACTAATATTTAAGGGAACTTGAAGAAGGTTCCATAAATATGATTTTGGCCAAGCCAATTTCTCCGATTAATCCATATACTGGAGAAGAGGGATGGAGTATGACTTGGGTCGAGCTTAAGAGGGTCTTAAACCAAATAAAAGATTCATCAAAACAATCTTCAGCATATATCGGAAAAGATGAATGGAATGAAGTTTGGAGCAAATCGTCCTAGAAAATATTGAATAAAATCCAGAATGCATCAAAGCAAGCTTCTGATAAGAGTTTTCAACCTGTCAAACCCGAGATGAAGGTATCATCAGAAGATCAATCATCTTCAAAGACAAAGAAAAAGAAGAATACTAATATGATGATTGATAGCATGGGGGGTAGGATATGGGCTATCTCTACTAGATTGGTTATCTCGGATTCAGGGACGAAAATCCTCGAACTCCTGACTTTGTATGAATATCTTTTTGCCCCTCTGGGGTCTTATGAATATAATGATTCTAATTTCGGCAACATTTCAACTGTTTCTAGTGCTAACGTAACTGATTAAAACCAAACTAGCTTCGATCTTGATCCCTAAAATGATCCTTAAATCATACTTAAGTCCAATGAACTCGTTAACAAGACCAAAGAAAACATCAACAATACCAGCTATGTTACTACCAGGAGTGAGGAACCAATCCTTGAGCACAACATTGCATCGCTTGCCATCAACTTAGATCTTTCCGATAAAGAAGAAACACTAGAAGATTCAAGAAAGGTACCGCAAAAAGTAGAAATTACATAAGTAAACTTAAGGAGCAGGAAAGTGTTGCCTGCAAGAATAGCTTCGACTGACAAAGGAAAACAAATAGTAACTCAAGAAGAACTACCTTCACCTCCACCAGTAGAAGACCACACAACCAAGAGAAAATTGGAGGACCATACAAAGTGGAATACAACATACTAGCTCATCTTAGGAATTTGCAGGCCCGATCAAGCATCTATTATACTCTGATCCTATCAAAGGAGATGGAGAGTCTCTAGTTATAGCCTTGCTCAACCCAAAAATTTGCTTAGCTCAGTTGGCTAGCACATCCTCAGATGAAGTGTGCTCATTGAAAGAACAGTCTCAGGTCACCTTCAAAGATGAAGATTTGCTGCTCGGTATCGCCGACCACAACCATCCACTCTACATCTCTGTTAGAATAAACAGATTTGTGTTGTCCAGAATTCTAGTAGACTATGGAGCATCCCTCAACCTGATGAGTCAACAGATGTTGGGTTATTTAGACATTGAAGCTCAGGAGCTTACGGTCGATAAAATGATGTTAAGGGGATTCAATCAAAAGGGAGAGAGAGGTCACAGATCCATTACATTGCTTATGAAGGTTGGAGAACTAGTAACAACCACTAAATTCCTTATCATCAATGTTGAGACCTCTTTTAATGCTCTACTTGGTTGATGATGGATTCATGAACACAACATGGATCTGTCGTCTCTACATCAATGCATTAAGTGCTACAGAGAAGGACAAGAGCATTGCATCAACAGAGATCTCCAACCGTTTTCATTTCATGAAGTTGGCATTCATGAAGATGCTGCCTACTATGTGTCTCCAAAGAAAATTATTTTCTCTCGTGAAAATTTGACAAACAAAAGTAAAGATTCAGAAGAAGTACAATGACAGGGTCATTCACCACTCTTTTGCAAAAAATTGGTGGAGGTTCTTTTTGTTCGCGCACCCAAGGTTGAGGCCGGGGACGTGGATGGGGAAGAACCAACTTAATCGTTGAACGGACTAGGCCAACTATCAACATTGGTGATGAGGACTGTTCCAAAGATGAAATAATGATGACAAAATAGAAGAAATCTCAGTAGAAGATATCCTTAGAAGATGCGTAGAAAAGTGAATATGGGATGATGTATGATCGGATAAACCACTATGTTAATGCTATGATTGTTGCTCCGATCCTCCCTCAAAAGGACGAGAGTTTAGAGGTTAAGGAAGTCCGTAGTGCTGGTTCAAAGCCGATCAAATTTTATCGTGCTTCTATTTCTACCAGTCTTGAAAATTATGTAAATATCGATGATGATCCTAATGAATTAATGGAATTACCTTTTGGTTACTTGACGCCTTATGTACAAAAGTTAATTCAATAGGGACATTTACCAAAACAAATGTCAAAAGATAAATTTCAACTGTTTAAAAAATTATGGAGTGTTAAAAGTCAAACTCCAAACTCAAAAGAGGGTCTCAGATTTGGTACATTCGGGCCAGTTAATGATTCCGAATTTTGCATGGTTGTTGCTAGTGAATCAAAAGAGGATTGTCTCAATATAGAGGATGACTCTACTGATCAACTAATAGAAGATGTTCCACCAGAATTTGAAGAAGAAATTAAGTCAACTATTGATGAGCTGAAAGAATTCAACCTCAGGACTGAAGAGGAACCCCAGCCTACTTTTATAAGTTCTTTACTGAATGATGAAGAATTTTTGGAATTAATCAAAATTATTAATAAAATTCAAAGATTGCTTTGCATGGAGTTATGATGAAATGCCAGAACTGTCAGCAGAGGTTGCAGTTCATAAACTCTGGTTGGACGAGATTATAACCATGTAAAATAAGCTCCAGGAAGAATGCACCTCAAAATTAAGCAAAAAGTCATTGCTGAGGTGAAGAAATTAATAGACGCTAGCTTTGTAAAAGAAAAGTAATACCCCATGTGGTTGGCTAACATTTTACCTGTTAAAAAGAAAAATGTACATATCCGTGTTTGCTTCAACTTCAGAGATTTGAACAAGGCATGTCCAAAAGTCGAGTTTCCACTACCAATACCAAAAATGATGGTGGATATCGCTTCTACACATGAAATTTTTTCATTCATGGAAGAATCGTAAGGATACAAACAAATCAAGATGGCTGTTGAGGATGCAGTACTTACATCCTTCAGAACACTGATTGGAATTTTCTGCTACATAGTGATGTCATTCGGCTTGAAGAACGCTGCAGCAACATACCAACATGCAATAATGATGCTTTTTTATGATCTTATTCACAACCAAGTGGAATGCTACGTGGATGATTTGAAAATCAAGATTAATTGAAAATAGAGCATTTGTACAATTTGAGGGTCCGGTTTGAACGGTTACGATGATATGAACTTAAAATGAATCTCTTAATGTGCGCTTTCAGCGTTACCTCTCAGAAGTTTTTAGGATTTGTTGTTCGTCATCAAGCAATCGAGATTGAACTAAGTAAGATTAAAGTTATCTTGGAAATGCCTCCTTCTTAAGCCTTGAAACAACTACGTTCCTTCCAGGGGAGCTTGGCATATCTGAGATGCTTTATTTCTAGTCTCTCAAGTAGGTGTTAGCCCTTCTCAGCATTAATTAAAAAGGATGACAAATTCATTTGGGAAGAGAAATGCCAGTGGGCTTTGAAGATGTTAAACAATATTTAATGACACCTCCTATTTTGGCAACCCCTATCTCAAGGAAACCTTTGATACTTTATACCGTGGCCTTAGACAACTCCCTTGGAGCCCTCTTAGCCCAAATCAATGACAAGGATAAAGAAAACACACTTTACTACTTGAGTTTTCGTCTAATGCCGATAGAAGTAAGGTGTCCACCCATTAAGAAGCATTATCTGACATTAATTTTTGCCACCCAAAAGCTTAGAATTACATGCTTTCTCATAAGGTTACCCTAATTTCAAAAATTAATCTGTTGTAATATTTGATAACCTAACCAACACTCTCCGGACATCCAACAAGATGGTAAATTATCTTGTTGCAATTTGATATAACTTTTGTTCCCCTCCGTGCTATCAAGAGATAGATTCTATCAGACTTTCTTGCTATACATCCACTGTCAGCTGGGTCCCTTCTTAATGAGGAACTATCAAATGTGCAGATATTACCAATGGAATTCTCCAATGTGCAAAGTTGGGAGATTTACTTTGATTGAGCTTCATCAGCTAGAAAAGAGAAAAGATCAAGCATGGTAGTACCAGGTAAACTAAGGATCAGTTTGATCTTTATCACGCTAGATAAGGGTATGTTGAGGTTCTCATACCACTTGACAAAGTCGTGCACCAACAACGAAGTAGAATATGAAGCACTAATCACCGGAATAGAGTTGGCAATCTCAATGGATATAACAAACATTGCCATCTATTGTGACTCACAGGTCCTCATCTAGAAGGTCGTCGGACAATAAAAAATTTTAAAACCACGGCTAGCAGAATACTATCAGTACACGATGAAGCTGCTGGAATAGATTCCCTATGTGACTTTCTATTGAATTCCTAGGGGAGGTAACACCCATGCCGACGCTCTAGCAAAACTGGCTAAGGAGCTGGCATGTCCTCTGGAGGATTCCATTGAAATCACAGTACAAGGACGATAAGTTCTGTCTCAAATTGACCTCAACAATCTATACAAGCTCGAAAAAGAGGAAACGAAGATTACGGTTGCAAACATCAATGAAGATGGACGCAAGCCATTATTAGAATATTTGGATACTGGAAAGCTGCCAGAAGAAAAGTCTAAAGCACATCACTTTATGTAAAGGGCTACGTCATATGCCTTAGTTTGCGATGTCCTCTACAGGAGATCATTCAGTAAGATGTGGCTGGGGTGTCTAAGCAAAACTGAGGCGCAAAATATTATTAAAGAAGTACATGCCGGATTATGTGGTGCTCACCAGTCAGGGCCGAAGATGAAAATGCAGATTAAAAGAATCAGATATTATTGGCCAACAATGATTTCTAACTGTATGGATGCAACCATAAGATGTCACCACTGCCAATTGCATGGGGTGGTCTTGCACCAGCCTATGAATGTGCTACACCCAACCGTTGCCTCGTGGTCATTCGAGTGTTGGGACACATACATAATATGCCCAATAGACCCTCCATCTTCTAAAGGACATAGGTTTATACATGTCGCTATAGATTATTTCTCTAAATGAGCAGAGACAATGCCGCTTCGATAGGTTATGTCACAGCACGTTCTTCAGTTCTTCAAAAGCTATTTCGTCTACTATTTCAGAGTACCACAAAGAATAATTTATGACAATGGGACAGCTTTCAAAAGCACCAAAATCAACAATTTTGTCAAACGACATGGGATTGATTGGAGATATTCTATAACTTACTATCCCATAAAAAATGAATTGGCTGAAGCCTTCAACAAGACACTGGTACAAATTTTAAAAAAGACACTAAACAAAAACTAAAGGGATTGGCACAAAAAATTACTAGATTCTTTGTGGACCTACCAAAATACATTTAGGGCTCCCACTCAGTGTACACGCTACATGCTC
>JXCR01088343.1:0-10213 GCA_002079205.1 Phalaenopsis hybrid cultivar | reverse complement strand
TGGTTTTTCCTGGCTGGTGGCTTTTTACTGTTCCATTGGAGACTATCTGTTTTCTGTTATCACTTCTTTCTCCTTTGGTTTTGTCTGTTATTTCTTGGCACTCTTTTGCTTTTGTGGTGGCTTCCCTCCCTTTCCTAGTGTTGGGCATTACTATGTTTGAGGTTGCTGAGAGGTGGACCTGTTCTGCCTGGATTTTGTCCTACTTTTCTTTGGTTCCATAGCTCTTTGTCCTCTGGTCAGTGGTTCTTGGGAGTATGGCTACTCCTATCAACTTAGACACTGATGTTCAATGGGCAAAAGTTACTTATGCTGGTGTGGTTGGCAAATCTATTGCCTCCCTCAATGATCCTGAACATTTAGTATTCCCATAGAAATTTCATGACACTGCACCAAGAAAGGACAACAGCCCTTGCATTCACCCCTCAGGTGCCAAGGATGAAGAACCTACTGTCTATTTCTCACCTCAAGAAATTATTAATCTCAATGACCAACTTAAATTTACCTTGGTGGAGAAATTTCTTCTTGGCCACCCTAAGATGGACTTATTTAGAAACTACTTTGAATCTCTGAAATTTAATTGTGATTGGCAAATTGGAATTCTTGATGGAAGACACCTACTTATACAACTCTCTAGAGAGGAAGACTATACTGGACTCTTTGCAAAACAAGCCATCCAAATTGGAGGTACCACAATGAAAATTCTGAAATGGGATTCTGATTTTGACCCTAGTAAGGAACCTCCTATAGTTCCTCTATGGTTTAAACTACCTGGCCTCCAAATCCAGTACTTCAATCTTAATGTATTGTTCAATATAGCATGTGCTATAGGGAGACCTATGAAAGTGGATGCTCCTACCTACAATAAGGCCAGACCTGCCCTAGCCTGAATGCTCATTGAGAGAAACGTTACTCTCCCTGAAATCAATAGAATTTGGATTGGTAATGACAGGGAGGGTTTCTGGCAAACAGTGAAGCTTGAACAGAAGCCATACTATTTTCATCACTGCAGGATGTTTGGCCACACCAAAGATAGATGCTTTAGGCTCCACCCTCCCCCAAAGAAGACAGTGGCAAATCAGAAAAGGCACACCCAACCTATTTCCCAAGAAGGCTTAACTGGTGTAGACCCCCCTCCTACTGGGAATTTGAATGATATGCTGGAAACACCTAAAAGCTCTACTGCTCCTCTTGTCTCCACAGACCCCCCAGATACTTCCCCCAGACTTTTCAAGGAGGAGGTAAATCAAATAATTATTCAAAGACCCCCATCTGTCTCTTTAGATGTCGTGGTGTAACTAAAAGAGAATAACAAGAAAACTACTCTGGGAATAGAAGCTCCTCAGATGAAGGATATAGGAGAGATGAAGCACTTGTTGGAAGAGGAATGGCAAACACAAAAATCCAAAAAGAAGAAGAAGGTTCAGTCTGAAGTACAGAAATTAAGAGAGAGTAACATTGGATTCATAGAAACCTTGAAATTGGGGGCACCTCATCCTTCCAGACGAAGGACCCGATCAAGATCTCAGCCTTCCCTTCACAATAATAATCCCCCCAATGATTAATATGCTTTGTTGGAATATCAGGGGCATTGCCCATCCTCAGACTTCAAAAAGACTGATCTATCTTAATAAAAAACATAAGTTGTGGTGCTTTGTTGGAATATCAGGGGCATTGCCCAACCTTTGGTTCATCATAATTCTTAGAGAATTCTCTAAAGATTCCCTGGTTTCTTACATTATGCTAGCAAAAATAATAAAATTTGGTTCTTTTGTATGAAAGAAATTCAATGGAGCACAATCATAGACCATCATCAGTTCATACATCTCTCCCTACTTGTACAAGGACATTTGGAGTATGCCACTTTTGTTTATGCTGGCAGTCTGAGAGCTGATAGACATGAATCATGGGAAGGCTTAGATCTCATCAGCCAAAATATGAACTCCCCTTGGATAGTGGGGGGAGATTTTAATTGCATCTCTAATGCAGCTGAGAAGTCTGGAGGGAGACCTCCCAATTTGTCTAAACTGACTTATTTCAATGATCAAATACAGCAATCTGGTTTGTTTGACTTGGGGTACCAGGGCCCTAAGTTCACTTGGAAGAGGGGTATTATATGGGAAAGACTTGATAGAATGTTAGTTAATGACCTATGGTAGAAACACTATCTTTTTACTTTTGTTACCCACCTAGCCCTAACTTGCTTTGACCACAGGCCTCTTGTCATCTCCATAACCTCCCCAGTTACCACTTCACCCCACCCTCCTTTCAGATACCTAAACATGTAGTCTACCCACCCTCTTTTCAATAATTGTGTTGCCTCTAACTGGTTTGGTATTGATCACCCTGACCCTTTTATCAAACTTAGCCTTCTGCATTAGAAAACCAGCAAAGCCTTGAGGAGATGGGGTTGGGAAACTTTTGGAAATGTGTTCTCCAATGTGCTATCTGCTGAAAAAGAGGTTTAGAGACTTAAGGCTGCTGCTCAAAATAATCTTGCCACTGATACTGATCTGTTGACTGCCCAGTCAAATCTGATTAAAGCAATTGATATTCAGGATCTGATGCTCAAACAAAAAGCCTCTATAAGGGGTTTCTCTGAAGGGGACATAAAAAACTAAGTTTTACCATGCCTACTTAAGTTATAAGAGGAAATGCAACACCATACATTCCATAATTTCCAAGGATAGCAGGTGGCTGAATGATAAAGAACTTATTGTAAAGGATGTTGTTAATTTCTACAGCTCTATTCTGAACTCTTCTACTGAACTTAATACTGATTATGAAGATTACTTTACCGAAGAATCCAATTACACTGGTCAGCTTAACCTCACTGAACCCCCTTCTGTTGTGGAAATTTGGGAAGCTTTAAGCAGTATTGACAGCTCTAAGGCAGTTGGCCCTGATGGTTTTACAGCTGATTTCTACAAAAAAAACTTGGCACATCATCAAGGGTGAGGTGGTTGAGGCAATTGTAAGCTTCCTTAAAGGAGTCAACCTACCCAACTATTTCAGTAACACTTCCATTGTGCTCATCCCTAAAGGGGAATTACAGAAAACTTGGGATCACTAAAGACCTATAAGCCTGAATTCTGTCATCAGCAAACTAATTAGCAAGATCATTGTGAGAAGGCTGCAACCTCACTTGGACAAAATCATATGCCATAACCAAACTGCCTTTATTAAAGGTAGATCTATTAATGATAATGTGCTGCTGGCACAGGAACTCGCTTTGGATCTTGATAAAATCAGTAGAGGAGGAAACTTCATTTATAAATTAGACATTAAGATGGCCTATGATATCATTGACTGGAACTTTATCTTGGGTATGCTCACAGCTAGAGGATTTCTGCATGAATTCAGAAATCTTATTCAAAGATGGCTTACCAATAATAACCACTCCATCCTTATCAATGGAAAACTCCACGGGGCTTTCACTACTTCTAGAGGACTAAAGCAAGGTGATCCACTCTCTCCTACTATCTTTATTATTGTTATGGATTAATTTTCTAGAATGCTTGACAGGAACCTTCTCAACAATAAATATTCCAGATTTCACCATAGATCCAATTTAGCTATCTCTCATCTCATGTATGCTGATGACATAATGATATTCTCCAGTGTTCATAAACTAGCTGTGAAGAAGGTTTATAAATGCATACAACATTTTCAGCACCAATCTGGTATGGAATTCTGTCCCACTAAATGCCAGCTCATATTTAACAAGAGGACTTCTCCCAATACTAAGCACTGGATCTCCAATTACACTGGCTTCTCTACTGCTAGGGAACGTGTAAGGTATCTGGGAGTTCAACTCATCAGGGGCAGATCAAAGTTGACCCAATTTGATGAGATCCTACACAAAATTCAGAGAACTCTATCCAGTTGGTCTTATTCCTTCTTGTACAATGGGGGAAGGATCACACTTCTGAAAAGTATCCTGACAACTTTCCCCTCTTATATCCTCCAAACCAACTATCTCAAGAAAAGCACCCAAATCCAGTTGGAGAGAGCTTTTAACAGATTTTTATGGGCTGGTCAAAGAAAGCAGTTACATTGGGCTTCTTGGTAGAAGGTTGCCAAACCCATTTTAGCTGTTGGGATGGGGTTCAAGGGGCCCCAACAAGTTGTAAACATTAACTTCTGCAAGATGTTGATTAATTTCAGAGCACAAACTTCCTTGTGGGAATTATTCATGTATGGTAAATATTGTAAGCGCAATCACCCCTCCCTTATCTCTAGAAAACTGGGAGACTCCAAAATTTAGAAAATTATGCTGAAATTCAAAGAACAAGCTGAAGACATGTACATTTTGGATTTGGGGAATGGTAAAGTGAACTTCTGGCTTGACAACTGGTGTCCTAAAGACTGGATTGGGGCCCCCCTCCTGATTTCAACCCTCAGCTCCAAGTTTGTGAGTTTTGGGATGGGGACTCCTGGGATGTTCCTAAGCTCCAATCTCTCATTCAAGAGCCTCACTTATCTCTAGTCACTAGAATTGTGTTTGATAAAGACAGAAAGGATAAGATTATTTGGCAAAGTTACATCAACCAAAGCTTAACCAAAGCAATTTATGCCAAGTTAAATCTCTGGAGAAAGGTCAATTGGGGTGTGGTCATCTGGAACAGATTCCTATCCCCCTCCATTTCTTTCTTTTGCTGCAAATTTTTCAATAACATATTGCCTACTGATGATATTCTCAAACTCAAAGGCTTAAGAGGACCCTCTAGATGTTGTCTTTGTCTGAAAACTGAGGAGAACATTCACCACCTATTTTTTAAATGTGAATTTGCACAAGAGGTATGGAAAGAGCTCCTTTATGGGATGAAGAAGGACCTTTTGGACAAGGACTAAACCAGTCTTTATGCTGGTTGGTATAGCTGGAGAAGTACACTGGAAGTGTCTATCCCCTTCATTGTGGCTTGGTTCTTGTGGATGGGGTAGGAACAACAACGAACATGATGATAAGAGTATCTAACACAACAAGTTAACCAAAAATTGTGTTGCCTATCTCAACAAAATTACTCAGCTTAAGAACTGCCCTAGCTTAACTTTGGCCCAAACCAGTAACACTATCAATCATAACAGAATTGAGACTGTCATTTGGAACCCACCCTCCTGATACTCTAACCATGAAAATAAATACTGATGGCAGCTTCTCTAAATGGGGTGCAGGGGTGGGTGGGGTTTTTAAAAACTCCACCAGTAAATGTCTACTTTTCTTCAATGCCCCCACTGTGACTATTGATGCCCTTGAAGCTGAGCTTATTGCTATATATTGGGCCCTTATTTTTGTAAAAAAGGCAACTTGGTAGAATGTCTGGATTGAGGTTGACTATTCACAGCTCCTCTCTTTAATTAACTCTGATAAGCCCTCCTCATGGCATCATATGCACTGGAAGAAAAAAATTGGCAGTCTCTACAAAAGTCTCACAAACCATTTGTCCTTTATCTACAGAGAAGGTAACCAACCTACCAATTGGCTGGCTAGACAAGGAACCATTTCCAACTCTATTTCTGTTGATACCATACCTCCTACTCCCCTTTCCCTCCTACTTCATGGTGACAAGATGAAGATCCCACACCTCAAAGTCAAACCAAGGCCACTTAAAGAGATTTAGTGCATTTTGTTTGCTACTTTTGTCTTTTTTTTTATTTTGTAACTTTTTCGAAACTGTTGAGGATTGGGCTCCCTCCCTTTGTCTGGTAACCCCTCCTNGTTTTGGGGATTAAATAAATAAGAAAATACCCCTATTTTTCTATTTAAATCGCGCGTGCCACCTCAACCTACAACAGCTCCGAAAGCATGTGTGGCGCGCTCTGGTTGGACGCCGCCGTCCATGTAGCTTGCTTTCTCGGCCAGCTATACATGTCTTAAAGCGCCGTCCGGCTCGATCCCCCCATCCATTTGATACACACTTGATCGAACGACTCCCCGTCATCATCCCCGATAGAATAATCTCATGCCCTTCCATACTAAAACCTTAATATTTTGGCCTAGACTCAACTAAATCACCTCGAATTTGATCTTATGGACTCTTCTAAGTGAGACGAACACATCCATACAGCTAAGGTACCATTAAATCAAGCTTAAGTAACTGAAGAATCAAAATAAGCTCGGCAGGGGGAGGAGTTTTATACCTTTTCTCTGAGAAGGAAGGCTTCGATCAGAGGTGCTCAGCACATTCGTTGGGGTCTAAGGAGACTAAGGATTGAGTCCCTGGTCTTGATGGTAAAGTCTAGGTATGAATTTGACCAAGCTCGATTTAAGGTGCTGGTCTAGAGCTATGGTAGAGGCTCTGTGGGAGGGGGATTAGATGGGGCTCTGGCTTCTTTCACTCTTGTTAAAGTGTGGGCACATAATTAAAGTTTGGTGGAGTGTGGAGGTGTATTGGGTTCTATCCTGGTTTCCGGCAGGGTTTCAAGCTCAAAATTGAGCTCCTGCAATGGGAATGGGTGAGGGAAAATGGTTGGAATGCACTAAGGGCATCTTAGGGAAGCTCTGTGTGAAGTTTGGAGAGGCCTCTATGAGAAATTTTCAGCACACCTCCCATGGCCGTGGGAGGTGAGTTTTTATGAGAAGTTTGGAGAGGCCTCTCTAAGAAAATTTCAGCACACCTCCCATGGCCGTTGAGGTGAGTTTTTATAAAACTCCTCTCTGAGAAATTTTCAGCACACCTCCCATGGTCGTGGGAGGTGATTTTTTATAAAAAAGTCCATGGGGTGGCTCTCAGGGCATAAGTTTAGGTGCATTGTGGTGCTTAGGTGGAGGGCAGAGGAGCTCCATAGTTTGATTTGGATGAGCTGGCCTCTATATTTGATTTGGGTGAGGTGCCATGAGAGTGGCTCTCAGTTTTGGGCTTTTCCGACCACTAGGTTGGCCGGCCGGCCAGGGGGAGGTGGTTAGGAGCTCAGGGAACCCAAAGGAATCCATCACAGCAATTTAATGCAAATGTGCTTGAATTTGGCAAAGATATCTTAAACATGTGCATTTTTGCAAATAAGATCCATATATTTACCTTTGGTCCATGGCTTGATTTAGGTGGTTTCATGGTGTTTGGACTGGTCACTAGGTCCAAATAATGGCTGTGGGGGAGGATTTGGCAAAGATATCTTAAGCATGTGCATTTTTGGAAATAAGATCCCTTAATTTATGGGAACGAAGATATCTTAAGCATGTGCATTTTTGGAAATAAGATCCCTTAATTAGGGGGACCTTTGGTCTAAGATATCTTAAGCATGTGCATTTTTGGAAATAAGATCCCTTAATTTGGGGGACCTTTGGCCCATGGCTTGATTTGGTTTCATGGTGTTTGGACTGGTCACTAGGTCCAACTAATGGCTGTGGTGGAGTTAATTTGATGGCTTTAAGGTGGTTAGATCACATTTAGTGTATGGGTCCAAGTGAGTGCAAATGACCAAAACTTGGGTTTGAGCTAGGTTAGCCATGTCAATTGGATCAATTGATTATTTCATTTAGTGTAGAGGATCATAAGGAACAACTTTGGTGAAGTATGGAAGTGGTTTTGAGTTCAATTGAAAGGTCAATTTGAAGGAATTTTGAACTTTGAACAGCTTGGTCATGTTGGGCTAGGCTTGGGTATTACTTGGGTTATCCTTGGGCTAAGTACAAATTGATTATTATAAATGGTCAATAGAGACCTCATGAAGAGTTTCCAATATGAATTTGATGCCAATTTGGAGGTTAAGGCAATCAATTGGGTGAAATTTAGGGACTTAGTCAATTTGGGGCTAAATTTAGGAATTTTGGATTTAGGCCAAAATCAAATGGATTTGAGGCTTCAAAAATGTCAATTGATGGTTGATTTTGATGTATAGGAATGTTTTATAGATTTATCAACATTATTTGAGGCCAATTGACTACGCTATGTGTTCAATTTGGTGAGATTAGGTCATATGGTCAAAATTGGGGTTTTGACCGAAATCAAAATTGGGCTCAAATCATGGACCAAATTGAGCTTGGATTTGGTTTAGTTTCATCATATCAAAAGTGATTTTGGGTTTAGGATTGGAATTGAGATCAAATTGATGGACATTTGAGTTGGATTTGGGGAAATTTGGGTCTTTATAGGGCAATTTGAGGATGTTGGTTAAAGATGGTCAAATTGGCCAAATTCGGTCATGTGGTAGTTGAAAGAAATGAAATTAAGAATATTTGGGATTTATTGGGATTTTCTGAGAATTTTTGGAATTTTTGGAATTTTGGGTCAAAGAGGGGTATTTTGGTAATTTGGAAGGTTTTAGGGGTAAAAGGCCAAGATGGGTATTTTGGTAGAGTTGAGGAACCAACCATCACCAATAAGCCATGGACCAATGGAAACCCCATTTTGGGTCCTCTACATAATGGTCTTAGCTAAACTATAACCTTAGGTGCTAGTAGGTTTAGGGGACCATCTACATGAGTATCCCAAAAGATCAAGGGATCTAGGCTAGAGATTTGAGTTCAGGGTTGTGAGTGATTGTGAGTGTAGATGAGTGTAGTGAGTGTAGTGAATGCCTTAGCTCCAGACCAACACCCAGGGTCAACCCTAAGGTCCAGCAATCCTAAGGGTGACTCATCTTGAGTTGCCCTCACAGTGACCCCACCTACTAAGTACTTAGAGGTTAAGGGCAATATGTGGAAGTTCAAGTTGAGTAAAGAAGAGGGTAGAATTTCTAATGGTGAGGGTTCCAAATATAGTTTTCTAGGAATAGTCAACAGGAAAAGTTCTATGGCTAGACCCTAGGCTATTAAATGGGACAAACTAAACCTCAAGAAAAAATGAGGTCAACAAATGGACCCCTAATAGGTATGGTGTGCTGGGCAAGCACACCACGCGTATTGGCGTTGACCGATGAGATCAACAAAACCAATATAAACTCCTAAGTCAGCCGACCCAGAAGTACGTGTAGAGTTGTGTGTGTGATTTGTTTCTGCTTGAGAATTAGCAGTTTGTGTGCTTAATCAAGCCGAGAAGTAGGGACTCTCGCTGGAGATCGGAGAGTGAATTTTGAGTTATGAAAATTTCAAAGATTTCCAAAGGATGGGAGTCAAAATGTAACTGTTGACCCTGAGGTAGGAATTGAGATTCAAATATCAATTCAAAAAGAGGGAGATTCAGAGTGTAAGGACCGACCTCGAATGTAAAGAGTCAGAAATTTTGGATTGATTCAGGAATGAGAATTGAAATGTAGGTTAATTCCCAAAAAAGAGTGTCGTAATGTAAGGTCCGACCTCAAATGTAAAGAATCAAAAATTTAGGACTAATTCGGACATGAGAATTGAAAAGTAGGTCAATTCTCAAAAGAAAGTGTCAGAATGTAAAGTCCGGCTTCAAATATAAAGAATCAAAAATTTAGGGCTGATTCAGAAATGAGAATTGAAATGTAAGTCAATTCTCAAAAGGTGTCAGAATGTACAGTCCAACCACAAATGTAAAGATTCAAAAACTTAGGACTGATTCGGAAACGAGAATTAAAATGTAAGTCAATTCTCAAAAGAAGGTGTCAGAATGTAAGGACTGACCTCAAATGTAAGGAATCAGAAATTTAAGACTGATTCAGAAATGAGGATTGAAATGTAGGTCAATTCTCAAAAGAATGTGAGAGAATGTAAGGACCGATCTCAAATGTAAAGAATCAGAAATTTAGGACTGATTCCGAAATGAGGATTGAAATGTAGGTTAATTCTCAAAAGAAAGTGTCAGAATGTAAGGACCGACCTCAAATGTAAAGAATCAGAAATTTAGGACTGAGTCGGAAACGAGAATTGAAAGGTAAGTCAATTCTCAAAAGAAGGTGTCGGAATGTAAGGTCTGGCCTCAAATGTAAAGAATCAAAAATTTAGGACTGATTCGGAAACGAGAATTGAAATTTAAGTCAATTCTCAAAAGAAGGTGTCGGAATGTAAGGTCCGGCTTCAAATATAAAGAATCAGAAATTTAGGACTGATTCAGAAATGAGAATTAAAATGTAAGTCAATTCTCAAAAGAAGGTGTCGGAATGTAAAGTCCGTCTTCAAATATAAAGAATCACAAATTTAGGACTGATTCAGAAATGGGAATTGAAATGTATCCGTTTTAAGAGGAGAGTCAATATTTAAGTATCGATCTTGAAATGTGAGAACTGAAATGTAAATATTAATTTAAAGATGAAAGAATTGAAATGTAAGTATCAATTCAAAGATATGAGAATTGAAATGTAAGTATCAATTCAA
>JXCR01088328.1:4849-16213 GCA_002079205.1 Phalaenopsis hybrid cultivar | reverse complement strand
GCTTCTATGATAGAAGTACTCATAGAAGTTGTACTTGAGAAGGCAGATAAATATGTGTACTTTATGATATAAGTATATCTTCAAATTGAGCTCGACAGTACAATAGTGTGTGCAGTCGACTTATCTAGATTGATTGATTTGCATATTAGTCAAACCCAATGAAACCCAAATTTAAAATCTGAGAAAATCAAACCAAATGAACTTTTATTAAAACTGATCCCAACCGAAACGAAATGTAATTCAGTTTAATAGGTTCGGATTTGAGAAACCAAATTTTAATATTATACATAAATTATTAAAAATCAAGGTTTTATTTGGAGAGATTTTTCTCACCATCTCCCTCTCTCCCTCTAATAGGCTATGAAGCTAACAAAATAGCGAAGAAATGCCATGCGAGGCTCATAATGGACAATCAAGTTCAGGTGCATGTAATTTTTCAAACCTAATATTATTCAGTTTTTTTTTTGTTTTTTTTTTTTTGTTTATCTGGTTTATTGAAGATCAAAATCGATCTAAAAATTAAAAAAATTAAATATTTAAATTCTCAAAATATTAATTTGAACAATTATTTCAAAGTCAAACTGGATCAACCAAATGTAACCAGCTTGCTTCAATTTTTTAGTTTTGACAAAATAATGTACATCTATACAAGGCCGGGAAATATGTAATGGTGTATGATATAAGTACCCACATAAGTTATACTTGAAGAGGCAGAAGATCTGGTGTAAATTTTTAGGCAGGTACGCGAAGATCCAAACATGTATTTCTAAATATGATGGGCGANGGCAGAAGATCTGGTGTAAATTTTTAGGCAGGTACGCGAAGATCCAAACATGTATTTCTAAATATGATGGGCAAAGAAGACCCAAATCTTGGTATCTCTCGATGCCAACCACATACACTTTTCTTAATGTAGTGGGCAGACCTAGTATCTCCGTAGATACCCTCTATGCAGGGAAGNGCGAACAATAAGAAATCCCGCAAGATCTCCGCAATCTCAGATGACACGGCATTGAGACATAAAGATTCAAAATCTGACGCATTACTTCTCCGGATCTGCTCTCGAATGCTAAGCGGATCACGAGAAATACAGAACTCATTCAAAGGGATCGAGAAAGTAAATTTAGAGAGAGGACAACCTGCTTCCTCAGGGAGTCCCATGAGGTTGACTGAATCTCCATGGCTTGTTCGCTTATATATCACGCGAAGGAAAGAAGAAGGGGATGCTAGCGGAGGTAGAGCGCTGAGCACAAAACTCTCAGGGAAGGACGAAGACGGAATTTGTTTTTCGCATTCGCTGGCAGCTTCCAACGCCTGCTATGATTCACCGAGAAAAAATAAAATAAAGTTGGGTGGTCTTTGTAAAATTAATATTCATAAATTTTTTTACAGTGAATTTTGTACATTTATGACGTCATTATTAAATTACAAAATTCTAATAATTTTTTTTAAATATGAGTTGGAATTTTTTTAAAATTTTTAGGATTTAGTTAGAATTTAATCTCCCTAATTTTTTCTGTAAGAATAGATGACACTTGGGAGAAATTAGATATGTTAGCCCATAAAAATTGTGTAATAGATATGCAAATTATTTTTTATTTTTTAATATGTGTTCAACCGGTGGTCTGTTCGATGTCAGCTTTGGCATAAGTCATCTTTGTTTCGGGTTCGAATACATCTAGGTCAAATTAGCACGTTTGGGGTGGACAAACACATGTTATCACCTATGACATATATTTTATATATATAGTGCCGTGTACTTAAATCAGTTCATTGAGCATATGCTTGTCAATTATAAATACCCTCTAGTCTGGGGTTCGAATCACCCTAAGGTGCGCGCGCGTTAAGAGGGGTCAGACTTGTGTCGTATCTTCTGGTCATTCAATTCATATATATATATATATATATATTTTTTTTTTTGTGTTGTTCACGTAAATGTCATTAAAAAATAAAAATAAAATAAAAGTCTTCCTAATTTAATAAAATAATGATTTTTTTAAGAGGAATGAGCCGCTCCAGTCCAAACTGAGCCGGATTTCATGAATTAAAAACCAGATCTCATCTGTTTAACGACACCACAAGCAATTAAGCAAACGCAATCCCCTCTCTTTGGAAATGGCTACTACTCCCCCTCCACCTTCCTCCGCTTCCTCTTCGCCAGACAATCTAATCCTGGTCGATCGCCGCCCCTCTGGGGTCGCCGTGGTGACCATCAACCGGCCGGAAACTCTAAACTCCCTGACGCGATCGATGCTGGTTGATCTGGCGAGGATCTTCAAAAGCCTCGACGGCGATCCGGCGGTGAGGGCGGTGGTGATATTCGGAAGGGGAAGGGCTTTCTGTTCGGGGATCGATCTGACTGCGGCGGAGGAGGTTTTCAAGGGGGATGTGAAGGATCAGGAGACCGATCTCGTCTTCCAAATGGAACGCTGTCGCAAGCCGATCATCGGGGCGTTGAATGGGTTTGTTGTGACGGCGGGATTCGAGATCGCGCTGGCTTGCGACATCATCGTCGCAGGAAGGGACACCAAGTTCCTGGACAGTCACTCCAGGTAAGTGCAATGCACCCAAAGTTTACTTCATTTGGCTTTAGGGATGTTATTATGAGTTCCGCCTGCTCACATATATGATGTATATCAGGTTCGGAATATTTCCATCATGGGGGCTTTCGCAGAAGCTGTCGCGGCTGATCGGAATAAATCGAGCTAAGGAGGTGTCGCTTACTTGCACGACCGTTGATGCAGAAACGGCGGAGAAATGGGGTCTGGTTAACCGAGTTGTGGACAGCGGTCGAGTGTTGAGTACAGCCATGGAAGTTGCAGAAAGCATTTTGAGGAATAATGGGGATATGGTGTTGAGGTACAAATCTGTTATCAATGATGGCTTCAAGTTGGATCTCAGCAGTGGTCTTAAGCTCGAAAAGGTCATCCATCTCAACTTTATCAACCCCCCTTTTTAATTTTTTTAATTTACAAACATACCACTCAATTCTTATGTATTTATATAGCCACCTAAACTTTGATTTTTTACATTCATCACATTATCTATGCATCAAAACTTGTACGTCATTTCTTATTTTATATAAAATTATGTAAATAAATAATAATTCAGTGGGATGTTTCAATATTTTTAAAAGTGCGTCTTGAAGCATGCTTCACGCGCAAAACAAAATAAAGCGTGTGACGCCCATTTTGCTTCCCTCAGGCATGCTTTGAAGTGTTGAAATTAATTTGCTAGATTTTTTATTTTTTTTTACAATATATAAATTTTTAATTATGGCAACAAAACTATTAGAAATTATTCGAAATTTTAATGTCAAGATTTACTCTCAATATTTGTCTTCGCATTTTGTTTCATTTTATATCAACTTTTAAGTCATGCTTTCTATTTTATAGTTGTTAATGAATATATTAATTTTGTATAATCTAGGAATGTTTTGGGCATTTTATGTTTTGAAGTAAAAATAAAAGTTTGACATTTCTATATATGTTAATCTTTAATTTTTTTATTATTTAAAAAAAATTATAGAAAAGAACTTTGTAAAGCAACCGAAATTTCATAAAAGAAACTAAGAATCATATTAGGAAACAGAGAGTAGAGTAGAATTGTGATAAAGCACAGTGTCATAACCCTGTTGATTATTGATGGGTTTGGTATTGTATATGGTTTAGGAGAGGGCACATGCGTACTACGATGGCATGACCAAGGAGCAATTTGCACAAATGCAGAAATTTATTTCTTCCCGAGGTGCCAAGTCTGCTTCCAAGCTCTAGATACTTTATTTCAACGCCTGTATTGTAACTGTTTTAATAAGAATTATTCATATTCAGCTTAAATCTCGAATGTATGGTGGAAATAACATCAAACTTTGTATCGTCCTTGAAACTAAGGTCTATTGATGTCGTTGCTGCTTGCAACAATATATCAGATGGCATTATGCCAATTTACATAGCTTTGGAAGAAGAAAAACAATTTAATTATTTCTGCATATTTTGAATTAAAAAGATAGAATATTCCTTTCAAAATTCATAAATAATCTCAATTGATTTCATTTCAAGGAATTCTGATCATTCATGTTGTTTGGATATTTTTTTTAACATTAAAAGCTCTGCAGATCCTATTGGAACTCACGCCATTTAGGAAGCCCTTTCTCCATACAATTTAGAACTCTGAACAATGTTTATTTTAATAAGAGATAGAGGGTGTGGAAGAAAGGATAAGCTTGGGCTGTGTAACGGTTCTGTTAAAAAAAATAAAAAAATAAAAAGTAAAAATAAACTGAAAGACAAAGAACATGAGGCCAGGAGTCCAAAGCCGTAGCGAGGAAGCCAAAAAGTTGAAGCGCCGCTAAAGATTTGTTTGTGTGATCTAGAGGAGACTTATCTGAGAGGTGAATGACAACATCTCTATCAAGATGGTACCTCGGGTCACTATTACATGGATATTAAATGATATTTGTATAATAAAGATATATATTAATTTGAATCGAATGTCAAATATTTATTTTAATTTATAAAAAAGCATAACTGACATGCATATTATTCTTTCTTTTCTTTATATTATTGTAATTTAGAAGTATGAATACTCAATAGCTTTGCTTAGCTTATTATTATTTTAGCAAACTTTTAAGGTTTAATTAAATTATTAAAAGATAAGCAATAGATAAAAAAATGTATGNGAGGCCAGGAGTCCAAAGCCGTAGCGAGGAAGCCAAAAAGTTGAAGCGCCGCTAAAGATTTGTTTGTGTGATGTAGAGGAGACTTATCTGCGAGGTGAATGACAACGTCTCTATCAAGATGGTACCTCAGGTCACTATTACATTAGATGGATATTAAATGATATTGATATAATAAAGATATATATTAATTTGAATCGTATGTCAAATATTTATTTTAATTTATAAAAAAGCATAACTGACATGCATATTATTTTTTCTTTTCTTTATATTATTATAATTTAAAAGTATGAATACTCAATAGCTTTGTTTAGTTTATTATTATTTTAGCAAGCTTTTAAGGTTTAATTAAATTATTAAAAAATAAGCAATAGATAAAAAAATATATATAGAAGAGGCGAACAACCATAAATGTGGTAAATTTTAATTGTATCGCTTTAATTTAATTTGAAGTGGCTCTTTCATCCGTTTATTTGAAGGTTAACATGGAAGAAAAAATTTTATATCGTCCAACTGCCGCTCCCGCCTTGAGTAACTCCAAATCCCGGGCTGAGTCTTAATAAGCTGTTGTATGCATACCACATGCATTGAAGTATTTCACTTTTTTGAAGTTAAAATGGTGATATTTTTAATGTGATGCATGAAATTTGTGATATAGATATAAAAAACAAAGTTCAGATGTTTGATGTGTAAATGCATAAGAAACGAGCGGTTTGTAAATAGCTTAAGCTAGCAAAAAAAACACCGAAGTATTGCAAAAATATCTGAGAAAGCACCAAGTGTACTCAAATTTTATTTTGAGATGAGTGCAATACCAAGTTTAATTGACTAATTATGACTCACATTGATGTCCACAATAAATTCAAGCGTATAAAACTCATCCTGATTAAATTTCTCCATAGTTAGTGGAAAAGTTGCTTGAGATCAATTCTATAGTGGAAAGAATTAAAACTATGATTTAGGGAGGATTCCACCTGAGAAGGCCAGCTAAAAGTTCTGAATCAAGCTTGCCATGAGAAACAAGTGAGCCCACCAATTTCACCAACTCCCCAACTAATCGCTCCATGTAAAGTGTGTATAAAACATTCCTTGATTCCAGGAGTTTTAATCCCTTTTGGGTTTGTAAGATTGATCTCACCCATTCTTCAAGCAAATCTGCAAGTAGAAATTTAGAACATTATAACAAATTACTATAATTACAATATTATTAAGGGACCATTTGGTATCATTTTTTTTTCTTTTATTTTTCTTTTTATTTATATTTTTTACTTAAAATAAAACATGTATAATAGATCATAACATGATTTGTTGCTTTTAAAAGCACTCAAAATAATTTTTAGTGATTTTTAAAAACAAAATAATTTGTTTTTTTAAAGCATGCAAAACTGATAGTAAACAAATATATTTTTACAATAGAAATAAACAACAAAACTAAGAGTGATTCCAAGCAAGCCCTAAGAAAATGGAAATATTTATGATGATTTTGTACAAGGACGGTTTAGATCTAACCCTTATTTGACTTCATCCAAAATACATGACCTGAACCTAACATATCTATTAAACAGGTCATAAAGTTCAAACCTAACATAACTCGCATTCAATCAAAATGACCCAAACCAAACAAGAGTAAGTCATCATTCAGTGAAACTCTTGTCATTATTTTGGTTAAATTTGATTCAAGTTTGGATTTTTTTGGTCAAGTTCAAATTAAATTTAGGTTTACAAGTCTACCGCATGAAGTCCAAAATTAAGAAAACTCTAAATCCGAAACAAAACTAAAAATTAATCCGATCAATCTGAATCTGAATTTTCGAGTCAGTTTCAGGTTGAGTTATTGGGTCGATTTTTTATTTTATTTATTTATTTTTTACTCCCTAACTTTGTGATCGCTGCAAAGCTATAAACTTCAGTGGGATGAACATGGAAATGTACTAACGATAGTCAAAATCTTCATCATTTGTCCAGCTTTGAAAATTGTCTGATACAAGGAACTCCATCAGCTGTATCCTGCATTTTTTTTCATTAAAAAATGCGTGATTAAAAATGTATAAATACGCAAAAAAAATTTTAAAATTATTTCTGATTCGATGGACCTGATATTGCCAAAGTGAAACACATCATTCTAAATAGATGGGCGTTTATGCTAAATTACCTCAAAATAAAATATTCAAGATGGCTTCGCTATGTTTATGAAAGGAAAAAGAGATGTGGAATCCTAATAACTTACATTAAGAAGATGCTGCAATGCATGTTAGGGAAAGCTTCATCAAATGGGTCCATGAAAAGCATCCTCTCTGCAGCGGCTGAAATCTTCTGAGATATTAAAAGCATTGCATGCTGACCAACAAATGCAATAGTTCCCAGCTTTCTCAGTAAGTGTTGTACCAAAGATTGAACGTCCGAGTTACCAACTGAAGGTTCTGAATGGTTATTCATATAAATATCCAATAAGACAGCCAAAATATATAGCAGCGAGGTACAAATTAGGAATTTAATTTCACAGTAGTGAAGGCCGAGCAATTTAAACGGTGAAAAGAAAATTTATTGCTACATATCATCATCTTTGGCCAATAAAATACTACAGAGGCCTAATATTGCAAATAAGCATAAACGAAATTAAATTGATACTCATTAATAGCATACAATCAAACATATCCAATAGAATCAGTACTAAGAAATACATTATTGCACATAGTAAATATATTCTCGACAGTAGAAGGTCCTTGCAAATTCTCATATCACAGAAACCACAAGATTTAAGTCATTAAGATCTTCAATATCCTCAAAAGGTTTGAGATATAAGCTTACGTTAAGCTAGCTCTGATGTGCGCAGATTGGGTTATCATAAGGACATGCAGAACTATCAAAATTTAAGGAACTAAAATGTGGTGTATAAATCCTAGGTGGAAGATTCTGATAGATTCTCTTAATCTTACAAATCCAGTAATAAGCGTGAGGCATAAGAATCAATTTATAAATCTACAGATAATATTACAAGAGAAAATAGTGATTATATATAGATCATGAAGTTGACTTACCAATCACAATATTTAGGATCAGAATATGACTTTATATAAGTTTGTCAATTTGACCCCCTAATTTGACCTTCAAATAGAAAGTTTAAAATTCTCACATAATTTCATATTTCCAAGTCAGTCCACTTGTGCACCTTATAATGGGACTCAATGTTTTGCTTAAAGCATAGAGAATAACAATCAAGCCTAGATTTCATGAGTATTATTTTACTCGAGGGATGTACAAGAAACTTAACAAAATATGTTCCAATGTCGTCAGACCAATCTAACAATGCATGTGGGTCTTGTGAACAATCAAATATAAAAACATGGTAATAATCCATGTCATATGACCATGTGTATTAAAGTTGATTTGTGATTGAAAATTTGATAGCTAGCACCAATGCAGCATGTGTACCATGAATTCAATAATTATCGCAAGAAAATATACTTAAAATAATAAATGTATTATCGCTTTATGTACTAAAGTCATCCAATTATCAAATATAGCAAGTGGATTACTTTTTTGTTCATGGTCGGAGCCTAGAAGGATGATAATGGAGTGAGTCGTATGGTCGAATTCTAGTAAATTCAACCATAGTCAGCAAATATAGAGGATAAACTTGAGGAGACGCATCATGAGTTAGTTCTGGGAGGACGGGTGATGTAGGAGGGGGAATGCATAAAACAGCAACACAGCAGGAGCTGAATGTCAAAACCAAAAGAAATACGAAACTAAAATGAGGTGGTGAATGGTTTCAAAGTTTGATTGCAGGAAGAAGGGCAATGGTTTGGAGGAAGCGAATGTGAAGAACTAAGGGGTGAGGAAAAAGATGATTTGGAGGGAGTACTCTTATCATAGGAGACTTCATGAAAAAGATGGATAACTGTCTTCTTCTCAAGGTTTTCAAGCGCTCTGATGCAGAACTTGAGTTCATGAAAGAAGAAGAACCTTCTTCATCGTCACCATCATCATCATTAACCTTGTCCCAATTATTTATGGTCTGCTTTATGAATCCTAATTACCCATTATCCTAGAACAACTCATGAGGAAATTGGAGAGTTTTTCTTGAAATGTTTTCAATAACTCTAATGACAAAAAAAAGTTTTTTTTTTTTTGAGGGATAACAGAAGAACAGACCTAAAGCTTTAGAAGGGGTGAAAAAAAAGTAATATAAATCATCATCATTAGTCACATGCCAACTATTATAATATGATATATAAATCCTTTTTTTTCATTTATTCTTATTGGATATGATATGAGGTGCTAAGCTATTTTGTTCAAATATTTGTGCAGAACTATATCCACGTTACCTTTGACCTAACAATTTCCCTTTCTAAAACAATAAATAACTTCAAAATTAACATTATCTCATTCTTTCAATGCAAGTTTGACGCTTCATTATACATGCTCAAACCATCTAATAATTATATAGGTTGGATTAGTTAAAGTGTCATCAGACTTCCTTGGGAACAAATACAATCGCAAAGTAGGCCTTGGGGCATTGGTTGAAATGATATAATGGTTTTTGCGAATGACATGCAAGGATAGGTGCTATATTCTTTATCAGTCAGTACTAAAGTATACATCCTATCCTATAAATGAAAATTAGAGTATAAGGCATGATATCAAACTTAGACCGATAAAATTAAAAATATTTTTAATACACTAAATACTCAGTTCTATTAACAGTCTTAATAAAATAGAAAAAATAGGAAATTACCATCACATTCTGTATCGGTACACATCCTTACTGTCAGGCGCAAAATTAATCCATTGACAATATCTTCAAGAAGGTCAAGGCCGTTTTGTGATGACAATAAGTTCTTCAGTGAAGCTTCAAGAAAGAATGACGAGATAATTTACAAAACCAAATTTGAACAATTAATTTGATAAAATAAATAAACATAGACATTATAACCAATTTGATGCATTGCGAACATCATTTTGCAGACACTTTGGTGGACAAGCTATTTAGGTTAGGCTGTATATGAGGGTCAGTTGCAAGAGTGGCACCAAATAATCAAAGTTTGACGTTGTATATGCAAACTCAAACTCATATTAGGGGAAGGATTTAGAAAAAAGGCATGAAACTGACATGCAAATAAATCACCCTTAAATCCATAAGGTTCACCCAAAATCTTGAGCATTTTGCAATTCACATTGCAATAAAGTGCACAGAGTAATCTCTATGATACACTCTGGTGCCAAAATCAGCCAGCAAACAATCACAAAACGACAAGAGATAGAAGGCAAACTCAAAAGAGGGTTGGGATGCTCTTAACAAACAAACAAAGGTAAAAAGTAAGGTATAAGGGTGATCTACTATTCCAGAGGTAGATCGGCTCTCCCACGAACCCAAATGTCACTAGGAACACCAAAAGAAGAATAAAAACACAGCAGCCAACAAAAATATGCATAAAGAAAACAAACTCTAGGTTCCTCCCCTTAATAGAATCCTCCCATAGCAATTTAAATCTTTCCTTTTTCACTTTCCCTCCAAACATGCTTTAATTTCTCCTCGAGTATGTTATTAAGCCTCCTGTGGACACCACCTACCCCCTACCCCTTTCTGTCGCAACAAGGTGCCTCCCGACTTCTTCTTGCAAACGGGATCAGCCCACTCGTTGTTGTGGGGGTCGATGCTTTGACTTTCAACTGGTTCAGAAGGGATCAGACCAGGAACGGGCATAACACTACTCCCCTCCCAAAAAAGTACCTTGCCCTCAAGATGGAAGAATAGAAACTGTTTATGGATCACCTTGTGAGGCTCACATTATTGGCATCGGTTTTCGAAGTCACAAGAGTGGGATGCTTGCCTGAGGATACAGGACTATGCTTAGTTTTGTGTCATCCAAGACATCCTATCGGACCTCCCGGTACATGCCCCGAGCACGAAATCATGATTTGTACCGACTTGACCCTACCTGGGAAAATTCACCATGAGGTGGTGTTAGCCCCAACTCCGGACATGTTTTACGTCCATTCTGATGTTGACAGACCCAACTCCATCAATCCGGACTCTTCTAAGGCCAAGGGTAGTTGCCAAGATCCCCCCACACAAATTTTGAGAAAATCTGGGTTTATAACTATTTTACCCGTGTGGTCCGGGGCACCTGTCAGCACCAAAAAATCTAATTTGAAACCTCTAATAATTTTCATTTTTGAGTTACGGGGTCGTATTCTAGCGATACGCAATTTTTTGTCGCTTCTATATCGACATGAACCTTCCTACGATTATCCGGGCAAAAATTAGGGCTTGGAAAAATTTACCCGCGTCGTGGTTCAGGGCAACTGTTGACGATGACTTTGTCAATGAATGACCGATCAAAATAGTCATTTTTTAAGTTATGGGACCATATTTCAGTCATACATAATCTCCCATATCTTACGAATCGAAGAAACTATCCATCAAACAATCTACCCCAAAAATATGGTACTGCAAATAATTCCTGAGAAAGTAGGCGCCAGGAGCAATTGTTGGCGACAAACCAGCGTAGATGAGAGATTGTTGGCGACTGTTCGTGATAAAATAATAATAATAATAATAATTTATGTCTATGATGTATATGTAAATATAACTTTATGTATAAAAATAATAATAATAATTGAAAAGGACACAAACATATATATGTGTATGTATGAGATTAAATCTAAAATAGTCCCCCAAGTGC
>JXCR01088325.1:1820-12880 GCA_002079205.1 Phalaenopsis hybrid cultivar | reverse complement strand
TTAAGATCAATATGTGGAATTTCAAGTTGAGTAAAAAGAAGAGTTTTGAATTTCTAATGGTGGGGTACCTCTTCTAATTTTCTAAGACTAGTCAATAGGAAAGTCCTATGGCTAGACCTAGGCTACTAAAGAAGTTTCTAGACCTCAACCAAAAGTGAGGTCAACAGGCCATCACCAAGCCAAAACCAAGCCACGAAGGGAGGCCAAATTGAGTCATCAAGGAACAAACCCGAGCCCAATAAAAGGGGATGAAATTGAGCCATTATTCGAGATACTAAATTAGCCATCCAAAACATCGATTAACTCCAATGTATTTTCAAATAAGAGTAATGATAACAAATTTGAGATATCAAAGTAGTTTTCAAAATAAAAATGATTTCTGATATGTATTCGAGTAAGGCAGCAAGAGGAGCAAAATAACCGCAGCCCCAAGCTTCTATTCTAAACCAAAATAATCTCTAAATATGCACTCGAATAGGGGTATCAAGGAGCATAGAAATAGACCCCAAACACATGTAAAAGGATCCCCAACATATATTCAAACAGGGGAAAACAAGAAAAAAAAATAAAACCAAGTTCCAATAGAGAGTAAGAGCCGAAACCGAGTTCCAGTAAGAAGCAAGAATTTAAACAAACTCCAATACAGAGTCCAGGAATTGAAACTGAACCCCAAATAAATTCTCAATAGCTTGAAAATATAATTTCCAATATGTTTGTTAATTAAGGCAGCAAAGGGAACCAAAATTGAGTTCCAACAGAGAGTAAGAACCAGAACCGAGTTCCAGCAAGAAGCAGGAACCGAAATCAAATTCCAACAGAGAGCAAGAACTAAGACCCAAACTCCCAATCATAAGGCAAAACCGTAACTCTAAATTTTCGGCCAAAATAACCCAAACCGAGCCCTAGCAAAAGGGCTAGCAGATAGAATAACATTTTGAATACAACCCAACTAAGAACAGGGAATTGAATCAAGATAGTTCTTGCATAAAACTGAGCTCAGTTTCACATAAAACCAAACCGAATCTAAGACTAAAAACTGAAACTAGCACAAAGGCCAAATTGACTCATCCAAAAGAATAAAACTGGGCTTCCATGTTGAGGTAAAATCATTAAGGAATCCAAATGTAATATGAGCCGATTCAAACCAACAAATGGCTATCCAAATTATATCAATGATTCTTAGTATATATTCGAGCAAAAGGGTAGCAAGAAGCATAAAGAACCAGTCCCCAAATAATATTCAAAATCAGAAAACGCATCTCCAATATATGTATTCATATCAAGGACAGTGATGAGGACAAAAACCGAGCCCTAATATATGGTTATTTAGAACACCAACATATTCCAGAGGTTATATCCGATTAAAGGGGCATCAAGAAGATCAAAATAGGTCTCGAATCTTTGTTAGATCTAAAAGAAAGTTCTCCACATATATATACAAATAGATCATTAAAAGGAGCAGCAAAAAAATAGCTCTCAACTCTCATTAGATCTAAAAGAAAGTTCTCCATTTTATAATCTCATAGGTAGTATCACATGAATAACTAGTTCAGAAATTGAATCAACACCCTAAATTGATTTGAAATAGATTTTATGGTGTTAAAGGAGGCAGCAAAGGAAACATAAAATTATAGCCCTATATAGTTATTCCAAAAGCATAAGGAAATAATCCCTGTATATACATTCGAATAAGACCAGAAAGAAGAACAGGAACTATAACATTTGATACCCAAAAGATCTCAACACATGAATTCGAATAGGGCCAAAAAATATAACTGTGATATTAATCTATCAAAATCATGATCAAGAATAATCAATTCTCAAAATGACTGAAATCTGACCTCGATTTCTCACTTGGTCAAGAAATGAAAAGAGTAAGAAGAAGTCACGAGATGAAAGCTTTCGGCAAAATCCCTCCGAAATCTCAAGAAAAAAAACGTCGTCCTCTTTCTCTCCCCCTTGGGGGTGTTTATAGGTAGAGATGAGAGAATGGTTCACCGGCGGTGATCATCGAGACGGTGAGGAGAATCACCCACGAAGAGTAAAAAATCCCAACAAGATTCAAAATAGGAAGGTTATCGGACTCGTTTAGGCGGGAAAGTTCGTTACGACAGGCTAATGGCGAGGCTACCGGTGATGAAGGCTTGGAAAGGGAAGGGATGACTGACAAACCGACAAGAGGCTCCACGGCTCGGCTAGGGCAAAGAACAAAGGCGCGAGGGAGTTTAGATTTTTTTTAGGTTTTAAAAGATTATCTTTTAAAAAAAACTTTATCAAATATATTTTTATTTTTATTAAAGAAAATATTAATAAAATATTAATTTTTGTGTGATTCACTTGCGCTTGGAGCCTTGACAAAATGGGTGTCCTCCCTAGCTAAAATCGACGTCCCGGACACAATAGTGCAGTCTGTTTCATCATCCAAAGTTATCTGGACAAAGTCGTCGTCGATCGCGTCAAATTAACTTCGATTTGTGTGTGGCACGACAAATGAAATTATTTTGACCCGATCGGAGCCTTTTAACGAGTAAGATGAAAATATTGAACGGTCCTCGCATAAGCAACAACCAAAGTCAAATACCACGCTCGCAGTGGCAAGTCAAACAACGCACTCGCCACGGTGTCCACCTACGTCTTTCAAATTTCTATAGGAGCTCAATTTGAGCTTCAATAAGTCGGCTTTTCGATCAACTTAATTGAATGTTGAGGGTTTAAAATAGTCCATATGAAACTACAAAGAGTGAGGAAATGGCTTGAATTTCTAAAGGGGGGTGAGTACCAGTCTAGTCCTCTAAGAGAGTCAAAACCAGGAAATCTTAAGACTATATCCTTGGGTATCTAGAGAAGGGAAAAAAGAAGACCTCCAAAATGAGGTCAACAAACGGTGCAGACGTCGCCAAACATTGCATCTCAGGGGTACGACACCGTAGGGTGTCTATGACTTTCCGCAAGATGGATGACAGCAAAATGTCATATGAATTCTAGCCGGACCCAGAGCTGGAAGAGTTACTGTCGTACAAGTTATGAGAGGGTTGTACCTCTAAGTACAATGCGAAGGGAACTCTAATCCTGGAGCATGGCTTAGAAGGTCTGCTTGACCAGGAGCTCATCATACCTGGTACAGATGGTCAAAGGGTTCACTTTTTTATATAGCAACATGATATGTATCCGATATACTCAGCCTACAATGTATTCATGGCATGAGATGTTCTGAATGTGTTTTGACATGGATTATATATTGCACCTTTTTGAGGTGTCAGCCTATGTTCGATCTGTAACATTTTATGGGAGCAGATTAATAGAAATTTCTCTCAAAATGTGCATTTTTTGTCAGTTGCCTTTTTCTGCAATGGATGAAAGCCACGAACCACGTGTTGGTTCAGAATTTCAATGATCAAAGAACAAAACAACAAATCTTTAACAATAAATAAAATTCAAATTTAAATAATCACAAATAAATAAACAAAAAAACAAATTTCTAGAGCTAAGGCACTCACTTGCAATCATTTACACTCACAATCACTCATTACCCTAAACCCAGAATTGCTAGGTTCTGGTCCCTTGATACTTTTGGGAGACTCCTGTAGATGGTTCCCTAAATCCACTAGCCCTGGGCTAGGGTTTAGCTAAGACCACTACATAGAGAACCCAAAATGGGGTTTCCATTGGTCCTTGACTTATTAATGGTGTTTGGTACTCCAACTCTACCAAGATACCCAACCTACCCTTTTGCCCCTAAATTACCCCAATTTACCTAGATACCCTTAGGACCCCAAATTTGGCCAAAATTCCCAAATTTACTCAAAATACCCAACTTGATTCATAAATCATTTTCAAAACACCTTGAAAACACCCAAACTACCCAAAATCACCAAAGTTGGCCAAATTACCAAAATACCCCACCTTACCCAAAAATTCCAAAAAATCCCAAAAATTCCCAAAACCTCTTAAATATTCCTAATTTCATTTTTCTCAACTCTCACATGGCTCAATTTGGCCAATTTGATCATCTTTGATCAAAACCCCCAAATTGCTCTTTAAAGGCCCATACTTTCCCCAAATTACCCCAAATGTCTATCCAATTGGTCTCAATTTACCCCAATTTCAATTTTAAACTCAAATTCAGCCTTGATATGACCAATCTAGGCCAAATCCAAACTCCATTGACCCATTCTTTGAGCCCAATTTTAATTTAAACCAAAAGCCCAATTTTGGCCCCATGACTTGGCTCCACCAAATTGAACACATAGCCCACTCAATTGGCCACAATTTGTGTTGAAAAATCTTCATAGCATTCCCACACATCAAAATTGACCTTTAATTGGCCTTGGTAAGACCTCAATTTCATTTGATTTCAACCTAAGTCCAAAAGCCCCAAATTTGCTCCAAATTGGCCATGTTCTCAAATTTTACCAAATTTAGGGTCTTAGACCCAAAATTTCTACTCCATCCCTTCATGAAAACTCTTCACAACACCTTCCTTGATCATTTCAACCATTAAATTTGGATTTATCCCAAGGCTAGCCNGGTAAGACCTCAATTTCATTTGATTTCAACCTAAGTCCAAAAGCCCCAAATTTGCTCCAAATTGGCCATGTCCTCAAATTTTACCAAATTGAGAGCCTTAGCCCCAAAATTTCCACTCCATCACTTTATGAAAACTCTTCACAACACCTTCCTTAATCATTTGAACTGTCAAATTTGGATCTATCCCAAGGCTAGCTCAACCTAGACCGATGTCTAGCCTAACATACCCAAATTGGCCAAATCTCAAAAAATCCCTTAAACTGACCTACCAATTGAACTTAAAATCACTTCAACCCTTCACCAAAAATCTTCATAAAAATCATCTACACAATGTTCATCAATCAATTGGGTCAATTGACATGGCTAACCTAGCCCAAAACCAAACTTTGATCACTTGAACCCACATTGAACCTATGCATTAAAGGTTGTCTTACTACTCCAAAGTCATCAAATTAACTCCACCTCAGCCATTGGTTAGATCCTAAGACTGAGACAAAACCCATCTAACCACCTAAACTAAGCCATGGACCAAATGTCCCCCAAATTAAGGGATTTTATTCCCAAAAATGTACATGCTTAAGATACCCTTACCAAAACAAAGCCTAAAATCATTAAATTGTTGTGACATAATCCCCTAGGTTCCCTGAGCTCCTAGCCGCCTCCCTCTGGCTGGCCGGCAAGCCTAGTGGCCGGAAAATGGCCAAACTGAGAGCCACCCCCATGAGATTAAACCCAATTCAAACCTAGAGGCCACATCATATAAATTAAAGCTTAGAGCCTCTCTGCCCACCACCTAAGCACCACAATGCACCCAATTATTTTCCCTGATAGCTACCCCATGACCATTTTTATAAAAAATCACCTCCACGGGCATGGGAGCTGAGCTGAAAAGTTACTCCAAAGCCTCTTTGAGACCTCCTCAGTGTAACCTGAGCATCACATTGCTCTGAATCCCCTTGCCAGAGCCCAATTTTTGAGCTCAAAACCTTGCCCGAGACAGAACAAAAATCTGCACACCTCCATAATCCACTAAACTCTAATTAAACTCACCCACACCTTCACAACAGTAAAAGGAGCTAAAGCCCCATCAAACTACCCTCTCACAGAGCCTCTATCATAGCTCTAGATCAACACCCCAATCCGGTTGTGATCGAAATCATATCTAGGCCTCACACCAAGACCAGAGACTCAATCCCTAACCTCTTTGGATCACAACAAATGTGCCAAGACTCTCTGATCAAAGCTTCACTTCTCAGAGCAAAGGTATAAAACTTCTCTTCCTCCCGAGTCTATTTTGATTCTCCATTTAATTAGGCTTAATTTAATTACATGATTATTGTATGGATGTGTTTGTCTCACTTAGATGAGTCCATAGGATCAAATTCGAAGTGATTTGGTTGAGTCTAGGCCGAGATATTAAGGTTTTAGTGTGGATGGTCACGGGATCACTCTATCGATGACGATGACGGGGGTCGTTTGATCAAGCGTGTATCAAATGGACGGAGGAGATCTAGCCAGACAAAACTTCAAAACATAAACCACTGGGTGTTGGTCTAGAGCTAAGGCACTCACTTGCAATCATTTACACTCACAATCACTCACTACCCAAAACCCAAAATTGCTAGGTTCTGGTCCCTTGATACTTTTGGGAGACTCTTGTAGATGGTTCCCTAAACCTACTAGCCCTGGGCTAAGGGTTTAGCTAAGACCACTACATAGAGAACCCAAAATGGGGTTTCCATGGGTCCATGACATATTAATGGTGGTTGGTACTCCAACTCTACCAAGATACCCAACCTACCCTTTTTCCCCAAAATTACCCCAAATTACCTAGATACCCTTGGGACCCTAAATTTGGCCAAAATTCCCAAATTTACTCAAAATACCCAACTTGATTCAAAAATCATTTCAGACAACCTGAAAACACCCAAACTACACAAAATCACCAAAGTTTTGCCAAATTACTAAAATACCCCTCCTTACCCCAAAATTCCAAAAATTCCAAAAAATCCCAAAAATTCCCAAAACCTCCCAAATATTCCTAATTTCTTTTTTCTCAACTATAACATGGCTCAATTTGGCCAATTTGATCATCTTTGATCAAAACCCCCAAATTGCTCTTTAAAGGTCCATACTTTCCCCAAATTACCCCAAATGTCTACCCAATTGGTCTCAATTTACCCCAATTTCAATTCTAAATTCAAATTCAGCCTTGATATGACCAATCTAGACCAAATCCAAACTCAATTGACCCATTCTTTGAGCCCAATTTTAATTTAAACCAAAAGCACAATTTTGGCCCCATGACTTGGTTCCACCAAATTGAACCCATAGCCCACTCAATTGGCCACAATTTGTGTTGAAAAATCCTCATAGCATTCCCACACATCAAAATTGACCTTTAATTGGCCTTGGTAAGACCTCAATTTCATTTGATTTCAACCTAAGTCCAAAAGCCCCAAATTTGCTCCAAATTGGCCATGTCCTCAAATTTTACCAAATTGAGAGCCTTAGCCCCAAAATTTCCACTCCATCACTTTATGAAAACTCTTCACAACACCTTCCTTAATCATTTGAACTGTCAAATTTGGATCTATCCCAAGGCTAGCTCAACCTAGACCGATGTCTAGCCTAACATACCCAAATTGGCCAAATCTCAAAAAATCCCTTAAATTGACCTACCAATTGAACTTAAAATCACTTCAACCCTTCACCAAAAATCTTCATAACAATCATCTACACAATGTTGATCAATCAATTGGGTCAATTGACATGGCTAACCTAGCCCAAAACCAAACTTTGATCACTTGAACCCACATTGAACCTATGCAATAAAGATGGTCTTACTACTCCAAAGTCATCAAATTAACTCCACCTCAGCCATTGGTTAGATCCTAAGACTGAGACAAAACCCATCTAACCACCTAAACTAAGCCATGGACCAAAATTCCCCCAAATTAAGGGATTTTATTCCCAAAAATGTACATGCTTAAGATACCCTTACCAAAACAAAGCCTAAAATCATTAAATTGCTGTGACATAATCCCCTGGGTTCCCTCAGCTCCTAGCCGCCTCCCTCTGGTCGGCTGGCCAGTCTAGTGGCCGGAAAATGGCCAAACCGAGAGCCAACCCCATGAGATTAAACCCAATTCAAACCTATAAGCCACTTCATCCAAATTAAAGCTTAGAGCCTCTCTGCCCTCAACCTAAGCACCACAATGCACCCAATTATTTTCCCTGATAGCCACCCTATGGCCATTTTTATAAAAAGCCACCTCCACGGGCATGGGAGGTGAGCTGAAAATTACTCTAAGAGACTTCCCCAAATTGATCCCAAAGCCTCTTTGAGACCTCCTCATTGTAACCCGACCATCACATTGCCCTGAATCCCCTTGCCAGAGCCCAAATTTTGAGCTCAAAACCTTGCCCGAGACAGAACAAAACTCTCCTCACCTCTACAGTCCACTAAACTCTAATTAAACTTACCCACACCTTCACAATAGTAAAAGGAGCTAAAGCCCCATCAAACTACCCTCTCATAGAGCCTCTACCATAGCTCTGACCAACACCCAAATCCGGTCGTGTTCGAAATCTTATCTAGGCTACATGTCAAGATCAGAGACTCAATCCCTAACCTCTTTGGATCATAAAAAATGTTCCAAGACTCTCTGATCAAAGCTTCACTTCTCAGAGCAAAGGTATAAAACTTCTCTCCCTCCCAAGTCTATTTTGATTCTCCATTTAATTAGGCTTAATTTAATTACATGATTACTGTATGGATGTGTTTATCTCACTTAGACGAGTACATAGGATCAAATCCGAAGTGATTTGGTTGAGTCTAGGCCGAGATCTTATGGTTTTAGTGTGGACGGTCACGGGATCACTCTATCGATGATGATGACGGGGAGTCGTTTGATCAAGCGTGTATCAAATGGACGAAAGAGATCGAGCCGGACAACACTTCAGAACATAAACCGCTGGTCGAGTCAGCAACTACATGGATGGCAGCATCCAACCAGAGCGCGCCACGAGTGCCTTCTGAGCTGCCTAGGATCTAGTCAACACGCGCTGAAATAGGGATTTTCCCTATTTATTTAAATACCCCTAGCTTAAAAAATTCGTATCTTGGTTTAGAAAAATCACAAAAATAAAATAAAAATATCCTTTTGCTCAATGGCAGAGGAGAACAATGTGAAAATAATTTAGAGTCTATTTGATGTATATTTTATTTTTAATTAATAAAACATTGATTTGAATGTTTTAATTCTCCATGCATGTAGGAACGTTATCATGACTTGAAATTTTAGCATTTTGTTGTCTCTATGTTAAGAAACATCCTCTGATTTTTCCAATGTCAGAGGAGGTTTCTAGATAGAGATCCATATTTTTCAAGTTTGTGTCTTCTATTTGCATAAATTAATTATGATAATTAGCATGTTGATTAGAAAATTCCAAAAAAATTTTGGAAGGTCCACCATGACAAGAGGAGCTTTTGGAAATAATTTCATAGGTCAAGTCATTTAAAATGTACTTAATTTTCATAAACTCTAATTCATTAAGAAAACTAATTTAAAAGATCTAAACATTTAAATGACTTGATTTTTTATCTCCACTATTTTTTATGATGCAGAGAACTCACCATAAAAATTTCAAAGTATCTTGAGTTCATTTGATAACTTAAGTTGATTTTTAAAAGATAAATATCATTTTGCCACTTAAATGATTTTTTAAAAATCAAAATATAACTCAAAAATTTATAAAAACTTATTTTTTGAGTTCTCTGATATCAGGGGTATTTTTTTAAAATAAAATAATATTTAAAATAAAAACTTGATTTTTAACCTATTTTAAATATTTAAATAATTAAAAATCCCTAAAAATGATAAAAATAATAAAACTCGTGGAAATGTTCTAAATTGCTTCCTAAACACTTAGGAACAATTAGAATATTTTTCCTGATTTTCTTAAATAAATATACTGAATTTTAAAGCTAAAAAATAATTTTTAAAGGTTAAAATGAGTTTTCACTAAGAATAATTCCAATAAATCAAATAAAATTTAGAGAAATATAAAATTTTCTCCTCTAAGTTCTCTGACCTCAGGAGGACCTTTCAAAAATACAAAACTTAATTTTTCCCATTTAAAATATTTTATATTTAATAAATACCCCATAACTTAAAATAATTCTTAAAATTCAAATAAAATTCAAAAAATCATGAAATTTGGTCCAAATGCTTCTCTGGTCTAAGCCTATTTCCAGTAAACAGTTCAGGGGATTAGGATTTACCTTGGTCAAGTTAGGAATTTTCTTTGAAAAATCTTATTTTTACATGAAAATAATTATATAAATTAAATTAAATTTTGAAAAATCATATTTTCTCCTTTGATGTCTTAATTGACCCATGAATGAGGTAGGATAAAAATTTCAGTCATTTGAATTGAATTTGACAAATTATGAAGTGTTACAGCCTTAGGGGCAAATATGTAATTTTGGAAATTTAGCTTAATTAACATTTAGGCTTAATTCAAGGAGGGAAACGGGTAACCTTTGATCTTAATTTGGATGTTTGAAACATAAGGGATTAATTGGTAGAAACTTACCTCACTTTCTTAATTGAAAAAGATAAGTTAATAAATTTTTAAATTATTAAAATTTGGAAGTTTATTAAAATAAAATGAACTTAGGGCTTAGGGGTATGACTTTTGAAGTCAATAATTAATCAATTTAATACCCTTATTTTGATTTTCAAATAAAATTCAAATCATGATTTATGACCACCTAAAGCTTAACTTTTTCAAAATTAACTGAGACACTCACCTAGGTCTTAAGGGCTTAGTAGTGACTTAGGCTAAATAAAGTTTCATTTAAATAAGGATTAGAAAAGTAAATATTAATTAAAACTAACACATCTTTCAAACACTGCAAGTCCAATTAGGACCAAAATTTGGTTAAGTGTTCCAATAACACTAACTTTCCTCTTTAAGGGTCTTCACCCACATAATTTTCAAAATTAAATTATAGATGATAATTACCTCACTCTTAGGGGTAATCGATACATCAATGTTCATTGAGCATTATGATGTTTTATAGGATGAATTATTAAGCAACATAATAAGTTTAAAAGAACTCGGGATCTTCGACCAGGCAGCGAGAGAGTAGCACGGACCTACTTCTTTCTCTATATCTGTTGGATACCTCAGAGATCTACTAAACTTAATTTCTTTTGCTTGCCAACATCATCCTTAACTAAACACTTAAGGACCCACCAAGATATGACCTAGGGTTAGATAAGTCATCAAGATTTTACTTCCTTGTTTCATATAAACTGTCTTAACATACCTTTTGAGTTTCAGGTGGTGGAACGAGAAGACACGCCAGGTACGCTTTTACACTTTTCAGCATTGCCTTTCTTGTACTTTCATACTGTACTTTTATACCTGCAAACTTGCATGTTAAACAATGATGCTACCCTGCATGAAAACTTAAACTATCAGGATCGCCACAAAACCAAAACCAAAACCAAAACTAAAAT
>JXCR01088314.1:8876-38064 GCA_002079205.1 Phalaenopsis hybrid cultivar | reverse complement strand
AGGCTAGATCCTAGGTTCTAAGAATAGGAGATTAAGACCTCACTAAAAATGAGGTCAACAATCTCGGACCGGGTCTTATGCTTTATTCCTCTTTGATCTTGACTTGTTGTGAACGAGTTAACACTAAAATTTCACTCTCACAATCTTGCATTTAAACTCCAGACAAAACGTAATTCCATCAAAATTTTCAAAGCGAAACAAATCACAAAATTTGAGACAAGATTCACATGAATAAATTTCAAAAGATACCCAATTCATAAGACAAGTCTGTTAACTTGAGTACTTTCGTTGAAATTACAAGGCATTAGACGTTACTGACTTACGAAATTTTTTTCAAATGACAGAAACAATGTCTTCACCAAAGTTGATCTTTTCTTTCGCCACTGGAATGGAGTTTGTTATTAGAGCGAGCTACCTGACTAGGCAGTCATTAAGTTTGGACAAGGATTCGACGATATTGAAGTCAAGTTTGGGAATGTCGCTGCCTCAATGATGAAGTCTAAAACGGACAGGTCCACCGAGCCTATTGTGGAGTTCAACCTGAAGTCTGCTAAGGAACTCCCCCCTCTGAAAAGAGTATTGATTGAAAGGAACCATGTTTTTGTTATAAAGTCTGCCGCTAGGAGTGTAGGGACCGCTCCTAAGACTGTTTCTACTTCTGCCACTGGATTCTCTGCTACTACACCAACTGTTCCATTAAACAAAGAAAAGGAGATTCTATATAAAAGTATCAGTCGATGCTTTTGCCCCGCCGTTTTCCGTATTCGAGATTGGGTCCAACTCAAAGTCTCTGCGACAGACCAAGACACAGGAAATGAGGCACAACCAAAAAATTCTAAGGACCGAGAAGGCAAAAGCCACAGAGTTGGCTATTACTGACACCGACCTTCGACTGGATGAGACAGGATTACGTGAGACTTTACCTCTACTCATCGGGAGTAAGTTTCACCAGTTGTCTGCTACCTACGGAGGGGATGGAGTCTATGGGGTTGCTACCACAGTACCGTCGTCATCTCTCCATAATAGTCCAAAGCCAGCGATGACATTCAAAGAGAAATCTGAGAGAGTAACAATAGTGGATAAAGACAAGCAGTCAATACAGATTCAGGTCAAGCAGCCTTAACAAATCAACCAACAATATCTGCAGCAGTACGATCTACAACATAGCCAACAATACAATCAACAGCACGGTCAACAGTCATCCCAGCATAGGCCATGCCAGATGGATGAAATACAAGGTCCATCTGTGGCCAAGCAGTTGAACAAACTATATTCTTTCAAAAAAGAAATTTTTGCAAAGATGTTTCAGGATTTGATTAAAAATCTCAAATTCAGATTACGAGAGCCAAAGAGACCGGAGGAAGTCGACAAGAAAGGCCATCCCAACTACTGTCCTTACCACAGACTGCTCGGACATACTATAGAGAACCGTATCAGCTTCAAAGAATTGCTCGAGAAGAATTTCAAAAACGGGAAGATAACGATCCCGAAAGAGTATTTGACAGAACCTGAAAAATGTTCCATCAATAAGATTTCGATTAATCCAATTGTTCCAATTGACTTCTACACGACTACACCAGTGCTCAACAAAAGAGGTGAGGCTCATCAAAAATCTCTAATTGACCTTAAAGTTGTCAAAGGAAGGTGAATCGAGGCTAAGTTGGAAAGACTTCGAGCCGACATTACACAGTTGTGTGAAGAACGAAGAAAAGATGTAGGCGATGAACCCTACGATCCGTCAGATTATGTGATAGAGGAATTTGCAGAAATCAACATTGTTGAGGCCAGAGTCATTTCACCCTCGCGCGTTGCTCCTTTACCCACTAAGAATAACGTCGCGGATGAGTTGCAAAGAGTCATTCAACAACGTGATGAACATATCAACCAGATGAAGAAACAACTAGAAGAAATGATGTTCGCGATGACCACAATTCAAGGATAGTCACAGTCACCACAAATGATAGCTCCAGAAGCAAGTCAGTCAGAAATTGTCCATATTACAGACGATAGACTCCAGAGCATGATATAGGAAAAGGACATTAAACAAATGGTGGAACAACATGTAAGGGAAGCCCTGACTCAATCAAAAAAAGGGGCATTGATTCTAAAGGATAGACCCTATCCCGAAGAATTTGATGATGTCCAATACCCCAAGGGTTTCGTACCACCGTCGTTCAAGACTTGATAGAACGGGAAACCCCCGAAAGCATTTTGCACACTTCCGAGTAAAATGTTGCAACGCGAGGAGTAGTGATGCTTTGTTGTGCCGTCAATTTGTAAGCAGTCTTTCGAGAATCGTTTTTGACTGGTACGTCAAACTACCAAATGACTCAGTCAAAACATTTGCAGAATTGGAAGACCTCTTTGTTAAGCGGTTCGCTAGGGTTAAACACCATATCACCGTCGGTGATCTCGTGGTGGAGAGACGGAAGTCAGCTGAAACATTGATGGACTACATTTTGCAATGGAGAAATTTGAGCATGAGTGTGAGCCACAACTCCAGGAGCAGCATGCAGTCGAAATCCTTCTAAAGAGCATCCATGGTCCAAAGGATTCACCATCAAGACATTCGAGAAGCTGCTTAGCAAAGTTAGGAATCTTCAAGAAGAAGCTAAGCAACTTGGGTTTTTTGAAAAAACTGGGAAGCTAGAGCCATTAAAGATATCTGAGAAGAAATTTGGGATAGTATCAATAGTTGACAGGGGCAAGCGACAGTTGGAGATACAAGTCAAACAATCTCGACAGATCCATCAACGCCCTCGGTAGAATGGTCAACAGTCGTTTCAGCAGAAGTCCTATCAAACAGATGGAGGGAAACCCTCAAACATAAAGAATCGTTTGAACAAAATGTATCCTTTCAAGGATGAGGCAGTCGAACAAATGTTTCAGAATTTGATAAAGAAATATGAGTTCATGTTCCCTAAACCGAAGAAACCAGACGAAGTTGATGAAAAAGATCATCTGAGGTACTGCACATACAATAGGCTGATCGGACACACCATAAAAGATTGTTTGACTTTTAAAGATTGGCTTGAGGAAAACTTCAATAATGGGAGCATAGTGATCCCAGAAGAGTTTTTTAAAAGAACCTGAAAAAGGTTCTATCAATATGATTTCGATTGATCCTAGTGTTCGATTTGACTCTGATGCAGCTGACAAATGATGTATTGTATCTTGATCACGATTGTACTACTTTTGTTGTCGAAAGAGAAGTTAGTGATATTAATGTTTGTCTGTCTCTTCCCTCCCACCGCAATAAAAGAAAGAACTTGTGTTTCATAACTGTTCAATGTGTGGAAAGCACAGTTAGCAAAATATTCAAAGTTCGTTAACAAGACAATCGAGAAATGAGTAATCCAAGATTAAAATTTTCAGCATTGTGATAGAAGCTATGATTTCAGAGGAAAATTAAATTAATACCCTAATAACTGAGTCTTTCACTTTAAAAACTTCGGACTGGGTCATAAGTAAATTTCAGAATAAGATAGTGTTGTTGAAATACGAGTAACCGACTAAGGATATCACAAGTCTTTTGATTTTCTGCCAAGTGATTGCATCCTGACTTTCGAACGAGCTATAATATCCCAAAATTTATCTTAAGAAATATTTGAGCATTATTGAGCAGGGGAGTTTGGACATTCAAAATCTTTAAAAGATATATGTTTTACCAGATATAGTAATTCTCAGAAAACAAAAGAAACAAAAGAAAATGATTATAAAAAAAAGAGATTTATGTGAAAATCGCCCTGAAAAAAAAAAAGATTTAGAGGTGGGCGCAAAATAAAAAATGATGGCTGAGCTTAAAAATTCAAAAAATCTTCAAATGTGTTCTGTCATATATATTAATTCTCAGCAAAATAAAAAGGAATAACAAATCAAAGAGGAAAGATAAATTATGTGAAAATCTCCCTGAGAATAAATTTGAGGTAGGCATATAATCAAAAATTGGTGTCTGAATCCTCCCCTAATAAATAAGCTCGAAATGTTTTCTTAAGAAAATTCTTTCGATATTATATTCAAGAAAAAGTTCAACGATTTTGGGTCTTTTGGTCGACTATTAATTAGCTCGAAAATTTCTTTAGAAGATAAAAAAAATATTATAATCACATGAGTAAATATTCTGAGATATGCTTAGGCCCAGAAAGAAATAATTAAAGTAAATGACTATGTTATTAGCAAATTAATGGAAATTCTAACTTGAAGTCATATCTTTCAGTGCCCAAAAGACTCAACTCCGACAACAATTGACGAATGTCAAAATGATTCCTCAGAACAATGTGGACAATCTTGACACAAATCGGTGATACTACAACGACGGTATAAGGTTGCAGCCTCTCGAGCTGTGACACCCTTAAAAGTAGCACATTTTTATGTGTACTTGAAAGAATATAATTCCGATAGTACCTTAAAGGATGAGTTATTTTTACACATGTCTCCAGTCAATGGATAGTACCTCGAGAAGTATTATGCATTCTGATGTTTCAAAAACAAAACTTTGCTCTTAGAAACACGGATGCTGCACCTGTCTAAAATTGGGTCCAAATCTTAAAATAAATGCAACAAAATAAAATTTAAGGTCAAATAAATCTCAACATCAAAATGAAATGAAACACAAAAATCCAAATAAGCAAAACGATAAAAATCAAAATTTTGAACATCGCTTCAAATTTCAACCTGGTAAGCTTGAGCCTTCTCAATCTATCACTAGCGTCATTTCTCTTGGCCCAAATTTTCCTCTCACAGGAAATATGGGTCATATTGCTCGTGTTAATGGGGCTTGACTGGTTCTACGAAACCACATCTCTTATCACATGGACATTTTCTTCGATCGCCTCTTGGGATTGATTTAAGTCTCCAATATTCTTTCTCAATGTGACCGACATTTTTCTTGGGATTTAGCGTAATTTCCTTGATGGTTGTCATTTCTCAACTAGATCTAGTTCGGATGTAATATCCCTGGTGGTTGTCTGAGTTGGTATAGTTTATTCACATTTCACAAACTTCTACTGACATTCTTCACACTGCATAAATTTTCACAAAATCAACATAAACTTCCACAAAATTCAATGCAACACTGCAAATCTCTACACAAACATCTCAACAAAATTTTGCACTGCATAATTTCCCACATACATTTTTCACAACTCTCTTAAATCCCACAAACTTCCCACGAAATTTTCACAAATTTCAAATTCAAATTTTTGCGGAGTGGAATAAGACCCCCTTTAATGAATGTTAAGGTTTTCTACTCCTTCTTGCCTCTTTGGTTGAATGTGAAGCCCCTTTCAATGGATGTTAAGGTTTTCCTTCCTACTGTGGCCTTGAAATTCAAATTTTTGCTGAGTGGAATAAGATCCCGTTCAATGGATGTTAAGGTTTCCTACTTCTCTTTGCCTCTTAGGATCGGATGTAAAACCCCCTTCAATGGAAGTTAATGTTTTCCTTCCTATTGTGGCCTTCAAATTCAAACTTTTGCGGATTGGAATAAAACCCCCTTCAATGGATGTTAAGGCTTTCTACTCCTCTTTGCCTCTCAGGTTGGATGTAAAACCCCCTTCAATGGATGTTAAGGTTTTACTTCCTAATGTGGCCTTCAATTCAAATCTTTGCGGAGTGGAATAAGACCCCCTTTAATGGATGTTAAGGCTTCCTACTCCCTTTCAAATTTTTGCGGAGTGGAATAAGACTCCCTTCAATGGATGTTAAGGCTTCCTACTCCTCTTTGTCTCTTATGTTGGATGTAATGCCCCCTTAAATGGATATTAAGGTTTTCCTTCCTAATATGGTCTTCAAATTCAAATTTTTACGGAGCGGAGTAAAACTCCCTTCAATGGATGTTAAGCCTTCAAATTCTTATTTCTTCAAATTTCAATTTCCCGAGGATCAGTGTGAGTCCCCCTTTACGGATGTTAAGGCTCCCGATTTCTTCAAATTTCAATTTCTCGAGGATCGGTGTGAGGCCACCTATACGGATGTTAAGGCTTCTGATTTCTTCAAATTTCAAATCCCTGAGGATCGGTGTGAGACCCCCAATATGGATGTTAAGGCTTCTGATTCCTTCAAATTTTGATTTCTTCAAATTTCAAATTCCCGCAAAATCGAAGTGAGACCCCCCATACGGATGTCAAGGCTTCTGATTCCTTCAAATTTCAATTTCTCGAGAATCAGTATGAGACCCCCTATACGGATGTTAAGGCTTCTGATTCTTTTAAATTCTGATTTCTTTAAATTTCAAATTCCCGAAAATCGGAGTGAGGCCCCCTATATGGATGTTAAGGCTTCCGATTCTTTTAAATTTCAATTTCCCGAGGATCGGTGTGAGGCCCCCTATACGGATGTTAAGGTTTTTGATTCCTTCAAATTCAAATTTCTTTAAATTTCAAATTCCCGATGATCGGTGCGAGTCCCCCTATATGGATGTTAAGGCTTCTGATTCATTCAAATTTAAATTTCAGGATCGGTGCAAGGATTTCGATTCTTTCCACATATTTTCCACATCCTATCCCTAAATTTTCCGCATGCATGATATTTCCTAAATTTTGATGTAAATCCCGTGTTGGTGACTGTCTCCAAATTTTAGCACAAATCATGTGTTGGTGGCACCGTACTTCCTTTCTCAAATTGATCTTCTCACTCAATTAAATCTACAAAAATCAAACGGCGCACATGTGGCAAATCCCTTCATCCCCCGCAGAAACTTTTCAAAATCTTCAATAAGCTCGTCTTTGGGATGTGAATCCCATAGTGGAAAGTCCCAACTCAAATTTAATTTTGACTGTGAGTCAATTTGTTCCAAGTATGATGTACTTAGATGATTCTTTTGATCGCGTTGATCACTTCGATCAACACCAATACGCGCGGTATGTTTGTTCAGCACACTACACCTATTGGCGGTCCATTTGTTGACCTAATTTAAGTGAGGTCTTAACTTCCTACTCCCAGAACCTAAAATCTAGCCTTAAGAGTTCTTTATTGACCATCCTAGTGGACTAATAATGAAGCCTAACTCCCATAGAACTTCGATCCACTTTTTGACTCATTTTTGTGAAGAACTCGCATGAGTGGTTCCAAGCACTCAACTTCTAGTTGCAAAGGCTAAGAATCAACATGTAGAGGGCCCGAAAATGAGTTCCTATAGGATCAAACGGCCTTAGGTGAACCATTTGTGACTTGAATACTTGCGAACACCGCAATTCACGCACTCACTGCACAACACACGATTTTCACTTGATTTAACTTGCCCACCAGTGAGTTTGTCCGGACGACCCCGGATGACGAAACGGACCGCACCGACATGTCCGGAATATCAACTTTAGCTAGGGAGGACACCTATATTGTCAGGGTTATGCGCGCGCACAGATTGCACGGAAATCGATGTTTTTATTTTTCTTCTTTTTTAGCAGGATGCAGGCCCGGGCTCAACTCGGATTTGATTCAGGCTGAACTCGAGCCTGAAAAAGAGTTAAGCAATTTGACTTTCAAATTTCAAATTTTAAATGAAACATTTAATTCAACTTTAATGAAATTTAATTAGGAGATGTGTTATGCCAAATAAATTCCTCTGTTAAAGGAAATAATTTATTTCTCCACCAATTACTTTCACGGTAACGGCTCCTAATTAATTGAACCCGCTCCAATTCTAAAAGAAAGGATCGCCTTCTTCGTACGGGGCCTTCCTCCTTTGCCTCTCCCGAGCTCCTGCTCATCTCCCTTCGTTCGACAGCCTTCTCCTACTCGATCCCGCTCTCCCTCTGCGCTTGACAGCTCCTCTCTCTCGCTCGCCCTTCTCGTGCCTGCTCCTTCGCCTCGTCTCCCTCGATCTCGCTCGACCTCGCTCACCCGCTCCTCTCTGCGACTGGATCGAAGCCCCCCCGACCGAAGCATCTACTGCGCCTTCCACGCTGAATTGCCTGCTCGCCTATTCTTCGCTCGAGAGAAACCCTCGCTCCTCTCTGCGAACTCCGAAGCTCTCGCCTCTTCCTTCTGCGCTAGAATCACTCGCCTGCTTCATCCTCGCCTCTATCTCACGATCGACTCCTCTGCACCGAGACCGCTCGATTCGTACCTTCTCCCTCACGACAAATCCCGCGCACCTATTTTGCTTTCCCCCTATACACCGTTCGCCCTCGCTCGACACTGCCTCTCCCTCTCGACCCCGATTTCGCCTTAAACTATTTTCGTCCCAACTGAATCTCCAGGTAATCGCAGTTGTCTTCAGGAAGGAGGCAGTGACGAGATTGAGGTGAACAGAGAGCCAAAATTCCTGCACTTCTATTTTTGTGTTCAGTCGTTGTTCTTACTAAAAAGTTCCATCCTTCCCATAAGCTCCTCGTCTCAATTACCCATTTGCATGTTTTCATTAAACGTCTTGCAAGCTGTTGTGATGATTTCGTCTCCTGTTTTATTTCTGTGAGAATTTTTGGGAAAAAAAAAATCAATGTAACCAATTTCTTTAAAATTGCACTTGGAAGAATGCTTTACTCCATGATACAAAACATCATGTGATGATGGTTAGGAATAATTGATATTTTTGCATGCCACAGTTTTGACCTGTTAATTTCTCTTATATACTCCCCTCAATGTCTATTGTGCATTTATGTTTAGTTGAAGAGTTGTCGTGGCCTCGTCGTTGTGGTTCTACCCCGATGTTGTTTTGGCTTGATACGTTATGATTTAGAAGGTTTTAAGAGCAGCTTTTTGTCATGTATTATTGTTGATTTGGAGACGATTTAATTACTGTTTTTTTTATGTTTATTTAAACTCTATTCCCCGGGTTAATTTTATATGCCAATTTCATAGGTCAGTTGCTTACTATTATAAGAAAGGTAAAAATATCATTTGGGACTGTTTTATTCGCTGTTTTGGAGGGAGTTTGGGGACTGATTTATGCTCAAATTCCTCACTATTTTGTGAGTTAATTAAGTGATATGTAACACTGCGAATTAGCGTTTGAGGAGTTAAAAAATGTTGTTTTGAGCTGAGAAAGTGCTATGAAATATTGTTCGAAAGCTTACAAGTGTTGGAATTAATGTTTGGGTGTTGTAGTGGTGTTGTAGGAAACTTGGAATTAATGTTTGAGTGCTGAAATTGGCGTTTGGGCTGCTGTGGGTAGCTTACAAGTGTTGTAAATTACTGTTTGGAGGTATTAAAAAATACTGTGAGAGCTTTTGTGGTGTTGTGAGAGTTATTTGGTATTATTTGGAACATAATTAAGTGTTGTTTGGGGCACTTTGTGGGCAAGTTCTGGCATGGTTTTAGCACCGTTTGGGCACCATTTTGACACTGTTTCGGAACTGATTTCGAGAGTTTTGTCTACTGTTTTGGGGTTGAGTTTGATAACTCTATTTACTGTTTTTGGGTTAGATTTTGATAACTCTATTACTGTTTTGAGGCCGAATTTGGATAGCTTTATTTACTGTTTTGAGTTTCACTTAATTATCATTTAAACATTTTTTTTTTTAGGTCGATTCAGTTGTCGTTTTCCCCCTTTCGGCTTTACTAGCTTTGGAGGTGGGTCAGCCTCTTTCTTCTTTCGTTTTATTTATTTTTAAATGGTTAAGTCGACAAATGAAAATTTCTTATTTAATTACTTGGAAGACACTTAGAAATATTTGAGGATTAGTTGGAAAACACTTAATTGAGGGTAGAACACTTTAAATCACTTTAAGCACAAGTTAAAGGGTAGGCTTCCTAGATTTTAAGAGCACACCCTAGGTGAGAGTCCATCCACCTAATCCTCTTGCTTCTTTCGTTTTATTTATTTTTCTTGTGAGTTTATTTAAATATGTCGCAAGTCATACGACGCTCGCAATACTAATACACAACAGTAGCAGATGCTCAGGTACGCTTTTACATTTTATCTACAGCATTTTACTTTACTGCATTTTTACCTTTCAATTATCTTTTATTTAACTGCAATTTGATTATTCTGCATGCAAAATCAAAACTGAAACCAAAACCAAAACAAAACAAAACAAAACTAAACATTGATACTGAAACCGTGAAACATAAATCACTCATTTCAAACACTTAAACCCTGGAGTCATCGCTACAACAGGAGCTTGGAGCCAATTTTGTGGGCAGCACGACGATGGCTTGAAGCGAGCAGCAAGATGATCTTCTTCAACATTATAAATTTCCTACTTTAAACAACCCATAGGACTTCAAGGTAGCTCGCCTAGCGCGACGTAAATCTTCACTCTTTTTAGGCTCCTGTACAACCATGTTGTGCAGCGTAAGTCTAACCCGCTTAGGTTTCGAGGTTGTCATGTGACACGACGTAAACCCTCTTATTTCTGCGGGTTATTTACATAATCGAGTATTATGCAAGTATAAGTCCCAAATAATAAAATTGGCAGGATTTAACAATTGAATAACATCATTTCTAAAAATGCAGCCACACAGTTGCATAGTTTAGGAAGTCATTGAGGGTTCTCCTCAGGATTTGTGCATCCCCTACCTTTTTCTTTTCTTTGGACACCTGAAATAACTGTTCCTATTTGAGTCACTCCCTTCCATGTCTTACTGTGAAAACCTAAATTTTGGAATCTTGAAGACCAATACTTTTGATTATTATCTAGAGTTTTCTCAAGTGACCCCAGTCATTTGAGATGTAATTAACTATAGGGGTTTGCATTTATAGGGAACTTGAAATCCAGGTAAAATAAATTCTATTTAATCTTTGTATTAGATAGGGGAACTTATCGGTCATACATAAAAGGTTTGCAGAACAAACGGATGTTATAAATCTCTTAGTTTGTAGAATTGAGTCTATCGCCGAGGTATATACTTATCTTTCGGGAGTGTATAGTATTCGAGGTATCAGACACGATTATGCAAACTATTGGCTTAATGAGATTCATTTGATCTCATTTTTTAAAAATTAAAACATATTACTTTCAAAACCTAAATTATATACTTATTATATTAAATTAAATTTAAAATTATTTTTCATTTATTTTCATATTTTCAAATAATCAAAAAGTTGACCGACAATGGTTTGGTCACATTAAACGTCAACCATTTGACGATCCGATTAGGAGAGTAGATGTTTTAGATTCGACTTATGTTAAGAAAGGCAGAGGTAGACCTAGAAAGACTTGGGCTTATTGTATTAAAAATGATCTTAATTTACTGGAACTAAATGAAAATATGACACTAAATAGGACGCAATGGAGAAAAAGGATTCATGTAGCCGACCCCACGTAGCTTTGTTGTTGTTGTTATTGTAAATGCAATGTAAAGTAAATAAAATGTATTTGAAAATTGAAATTTCATTTTCTTGTGTTTGCTTGAAACTAATAAAAATGAAGATTAAAATTTAGATAAGAAAATAACATTGGGCATGCAAGCACATGAAGGCAAGCATCGAAGGTGTCATCACAATGGGAAGTGGAGTCACAGGTAATGAAAGAGTCACGATTCAGCAAATGGTCGTAGGCGGTTTGCGAAAGGATTTACGAGAGTGGTCAAGATGGTTAGCGATCGTAGCATCGTGTGCAAGAGCGAACGATGAGAAGGCATCGTAAGCAAGTAGATGTCAAAAAGGCATTAGTGAGAAGTACCATGTTGGAGCTCACATAGGAGTGTGGGACAGTGGGCTTGATGTACAATGTTATCCCCGTGCGAGGAAGANATTTAGATAAGAAAATAACATTGGGCATGCAAGCACATGAAGGCAAGCATCGAAGGTGTCATCACAATGGGAGGTGGAGTCGCAGGTAATGAAAGAGTCACGATTCAACAAATGGCCGTAGGCGGTTTGCAAAAGGATTTACGAGAGTGGTCAAGATGGTTAGCGATCGCAGCATCGTGTGCAAGAGCGAACGATGAGAAGGCATCGTAAGCAAGTAGATGTCAAAAAGGCATTAGTGAGAAGTACCATGTTGGAGCTCACATAGGAGTGTGGGTCAGTGGGCTTGATGTACAATGTTATGCCCGTGTGAGGAAGGTGTATCGCGATGCAGCATTTGTAATTTACCCAATTTGAGTGAATTCCAAATTCTAAATTACTTCACTTCAAACTAAACACCCAAAAAGTTAAAATACATACATTCCAAATGAAGTACAATCAAAACATTTCAAAATAAGCTGGCATAGACATTTTTAGAGTAAAATCTTAAGAGTTGGTTCTTTCTAATAGCCCTCTAACATAGAAATTAACCCACAAGATTTCACAAATAAGCCACATATTAACATGCATTTCCAACTACTTTTAAGAACAGAATTAAGAATTACGAATTCATGAGTGATGGTAGAAAGCAATTCAACAAGCCAATTCCATATTTTGGTAGAGGACAAGACACTACTGACGTGGCACCAAAAATTCTTGGCCAAGCCAATTTAGAAGCCATAAAAGCTTCTTTTTCTTACACGTTAAAAGGGAATGTCATCATCCAAAGGATGTGTATTTTGAACAGCCATGTGATTATCCTTTTGATTTTATTTGTTGATGTAATCAGGAAAATATTAATTTGTGATATTCATATTACTTCTAATGTATTTATTTAAATTATTTAACATTTTAAATTGTGTAGGGCTTTACATGAATACTATGAACCACGTTTACTGAGCCAATCCTCTCTCTTTCTCTCTCTCAAATTTCCATAATCCTCCTCCTTTTCTTCTACAACCAATTACAATTAGATTTACAACTCCAAGCTGCATTAAAGCTTTAGATAAGAGTATAACCTGGAGCACTCCTAATGAAAGGTTAGAGAGGGTTCATGTAAGTAACCTTACCACTGCATTTTTGTAATGGAGCCCCCCCTAATGTAAGGTTAGAGAGGTTAATGTAAGCAATCTTACCACTGCATTTTGTTGAGAAGCTGTTCCCACGACTATAGTTTGGACCCTCTAGACTACACAGCATGCAGCTTAAACCCTCTAGATTACAAAAGGACTGGTGTGTCTGGACCTTGCTAATTAAAAAAAAAGTCCTTTGAAAATCTATTTTTGAATACCAATTACATCTAAACTTAACCACCTAAAACCATCTGAACTCTTTATAAGGGCTAAAGTTAGTTAAATTCTTTTTTTAAAGCCCATCGGCATCATTTAATACGTGCTTCAATGCCTTTATCAAGGAAAAATCATAAACAGCCATCAATCACAGCAACAGGCTTCTCATCGTGGTTTTCATATAACAATGGAAAAGGGTCAATGAATAATGATTGAAGTCTTCTTTAATAATCAATAACCAAAAACTACTATTCTGGGCAGTTTCAGATTTATTACTGAATCTATATACTTATGTAAATCAATTAACTTGCATCTAAAACAATATTTAAGACCACTAAAAGTAGAGTGGATCAGGTTTAGCGTAGCAAATCCATAGTGAGATTTTGTAAACCAATTCAGTACATGTCCATGCTCAGCTCAAACCAAAAGGCCGTAATTAACCCAATCAATGCACTAGTTTTTCATGCCAAAAAAACAGTCGGATCCGAAGCAAATAAAACTAACAATATTTCCTATAAAAGCACAAATAATTTTGATAGTTCATATCTAACAGTCTGGACTTGGGATAGGTTTGTTTGTCCTTCAAAACTGCTTTGCTTCGCGAAAGGCAAAAACATGTTTTTTATAATGTTATTGGGTTTGGGTGTCTGCTTCGATTTTATGAAAAGTCAAGACCTCAAAACTACTTTCAAAAGTAATTACCATATGGCACAAAAAGCTTCAACTGGTAAAAGCTTTCTGCAATAATTTATTAAGTAGAAACACAAACAATTAGAGCCTTCACAAATTAGAAAATGGTTAAAAAACAACTTAATCCTTTTCAATACAATTACTAAACAAAAAAATTATGTTCCTTAATCATAAAAAGTTCTCGAATTAAAATTAAGGGTCTGTTTGGGGCAGCTGCAGCTTATCCCGCTTCTGCTGATAAGCAGCTTATTCTGATAATCTGGTAATCTGCATATTATCAGAATAATATGTCTTGCTGTTTGGGCAGCTTATTCAGAATAGTTTAATGGTAGTTAAATAACATTCTTGTCTGTCTGATAAAACTGTCCCAAATATCAAACTGAAAACATGAAGCGACTAGACCCAAAAAGTCCTAAACTACTTAATTCCAGATTTTCCATAAACAAAGTCAATGAAATTTCTGATTTTTACAAACTCTATAGCTTCCAAATAATGCATAGCATGTAACCAAAACCTTTTTGAACCAAACCGTCAAGCTATAAAGCTTCAAATATCATAAAGCATTTAAAACACATTCCACCAGCATGTCATTCTTGCCCAAAGGTGCCACCCTGGAGCAACCTTGGACGAGCAAAACAGAAGACGAAAAGGGCACAGAGGAGGGGGAAGAAGACAGACCTCAATTAAATCTCTCTTCAACAGCAAAAGAAGGCCAAGGAAAGCTCAAACACCAAACCCAAGAATTTCAAGAATAAATTTTAGCAGGACCTCCTCTCCCAAAAATTTTGACATATTCAGTTCTAAAAAAGCCCAAATTTCCAAATGCAAGAGCTAAAAATCCCAAGAAACCAAAACGTATGGGATCCATTTCGAATTTCCATTTCTATATCATAACAAGAAACCTAAAAACTTCGAAGTTGTCTTCTAGCCCTCAAAAAAACCAAAGGAACATATAGATCGGTAAAGGAGAGCAAAGGAGTGTGGCGATCTCACCAGAAGTTTACGCACGAGATCGGTGAAGGAGATCACGAGGGAGAGCACGAGAGAGAAACCAGGGGCACGAGAGGAAAATAACGCACGATAAGCCCTAGCCAACGCCGAACGGAACCAGGCCCCCCTCGTCCGATGGATAGAACAAATATCGGCCCGCGGTTATCTACGATTCCAAAACACTCTTACGAACGCCCAAACAAACGATGCGGCGGCGTTTTGAAAACGCCGCCATAGCAAAGTAATCTGCCCCAAACGGGGCTAAGTTGATTTATGACCTTAAACCACATTTGAATGTGTTTGAACCAAATTAAAATACTTGACCTGAATGCACGAAGAAATCAATTTGGTTGACCAAGACTGACATATTTGGATTCGAATGAATCAAAGGAAGAAGTTTCATCAAATCATTTAAATTTGTTCAAGGCAAAAACAAACAAAACTGTTTGGTCAAATAAACACAATTAAACCCTAACCAAAACTAATTCAAAATAAGTGGGGTGGATTGCCCAAATAGGTTTTAATAAAAGTGAAGCAAACATCATAACACAAACTAATAAAAATCCGATTAAAATAATTTTCTTTGGTTTTGATCTAGCCCAAACCAAGCTAATTAAACTGAATTGGACTTTTGCACTCCTACATGAACCACTGCTTTTCTATTATCTCATTTTCTTTTACTATGGGATATCATGCCCACTTCTCAATCCAAGATAAGTTCATGCAAATGCTTGGGGCTACGAAACCACTGCCTTAGCAATATTAGTATTTGCTAAAAAGAGAAAAGGCTCCAACCCTCTAGGGGACAAGTTAGCTTTCTCCAAATAACTATGACAAGGCACAAATCTCCTGATGACTAATACCCAAATCCATCTACATGGATCTCACTACCACAAAGCCACATGAATATGCTAAGATTTCAATAATTCCATATTAATTATAAGGTCTTTTATAAAAAACAGTCAAGAAGTAATATAGGAATGATGCATACTCTTTCAAAAGTACCCGGTGAAATGTTGCATTCACTCCAGGCCCCAGACCAACAGGATAAGCATAATGACGTTGTTTACCTTGTATATAAACCTGAAGCAAAAAAAAGGTGAATAAATTAACTTAATAAATGAAAAGAAGATCAGAAAAAAAAAGGCAGTTAGAGGTCAATTACCATGTTTTGATCATCATACACATGTAAACAGATACAGTCATCCCTCCCATGACAACGGTCTCCTTTTTCTCTGCACAAAGACCCAAACTTTAAACTAAATAAATGCATATTCTCTACATTTCCACGTATCGATATGAGATTGGTAGTAAACAAACTTTCATGCCGTGAACCAGCATGCTTCAAAGGGCTCAATATGTTAGATTTCATAATCTGAACAAATGATGTCACTGTAAACACTTCTTGCAGCATGGAGAAGTGGTTGAATAATTCTTCTTTGAAGAGATCTATTTGGCTAAAAACCCCCAATGACTCCCAAGGGATTACCAAATGGACATCCGAGATATCATCCAGTTCAGTGTGCAACTGCTGGAAAACCAGATCGTTCTGAACATTTTCCGAACATTTCGGGTGATCTCTAATTAAATATTCTCTGGAAGTCTGACAACTTGGTTGTTCCTGATCCTGAGCCGTTTCAAAAGAAAAACAAACTTTCCAGAGAGTAGTTCTAGAACTCAGTAAGACTTTGGCACAAGTTTGTTTTTTCTCGTCTTTTTGAAAACAGAAAGGACAATCTTTGGAACACTTCATAATGTAATACCCACCAGCTCGCAGTGACTGAGATTTGAAAACAAGTTTATAATCTTTTATAGCAGAGAAGGCTATTTCAAAGATCTAGAAAATACAAAACATTTACAAAAAATCAAATTCATTCTGATAGGGTAAAGAAACTAATGCACCTGATACTTGATGAAGCTATCAGATAAGAATTCTAACAGAACTGGGTGGAGACCACCAGACATATTTTCCAGCACAGAGCATCTTTTATGGAAAAAATATCCCGTAAAATGGCGCCTTTTACAATTGCTTCTAGAAAAAGTAAGCAGAAAAGGACAAACAGGCCTTGCTTCAGCTGTTTTGAGATCACACTTTGACTTAAGTGAATCCCAGCCAGATGGGTGACTGTGTTCAACTTCATCTAAGAAAATAGCATCAAAAGGCAAAAACAAAGCCTCGGCAAATAAGCTAGAGCTGTGTGATGCATCTGTGTCAACCTCATTCTGTAACCGAAACTTAAACAGAAATAAGAAATACAACCAACCAAAGTGAAATAAGAAAAAAATAGGTCATATAGAGCAAAATCAACATACAGTCTCTGCAGCAGGAAATTTGTGGGTCACAAGAAGGAGGTGTGCAATTCCACTAGCAATAGCATTATCGACCATGCATAAAGAAAGATTGATAGGTGCATTAAGACAAGTTGAATCCTCAAGATAAAAAAGAACATAAATAACTAGTTGATTTATTTTTTTCATCACAGGTAGCTCCTTAAAAAAACCACTGCATGAAAGTTTTTCAGCGGAATGCAGCTCGGCAGATTCTACTTGCATGGAAGGGCCTTCAAGGATAACTTTAAACTCTTTAACCTGAAAAACACACTTTATTCATTATGATAATCAAGTGGATCGACTTATCATAATCAAGTAGATTGGTGGAATCAGGAACGTACTAGATAAATCTTCATATATGGTTAGTATGTTGGAATATAAGCTACAAATTCCGTATGCTATCATATAAGTTTGCAAAGCTATGTGATTCTTGTATGGAAGAATAACTCGAACGACAATCATGAAAGAAATTAAACCAACGGGCATTTACTACTGATTAAACTCTAAACACTAAACAACAATTATACACACCTTTCCGGCGTGGTTAGCAAGCAGAAATTCCTTGCATATGCCCACTACACGGGGGATACATTGAAAGGTTGTCCAAATTTAAAATTAACAAACTCAATAAAAACAAAAAAAAAAAGGATTTTGGACATAAATGCAACATAAAATTACAAATGAACATAATATGAAACTACAAAATCAATAAAAAAAGGATAAATTTGCAAAATGAAAAGCAATTAAATGCATAACTAAATTAAAATAGGACATCTAAAGAGTTTGCAATAAATCTGATACCTCGTCTATTAGCATGCATTCAAATCTCCTAGATTTGTGAAATCATTAAATCCACATAAACAACATTGTTTTGAACTCTAACCAGCAATCATTTGCCATTGAATCAACATGTATATGCAGGCAAACTTAATGTAATCATTAAAATTCAAAAATAAAACTTTCAATGTTCATGCAAAAATTTCAAATCTAAATACTTTTAAACCTTTATAAATATCACAACAAAATCTTACATTTTGTTGGCCAAAATCACTTGAACCAGAAAGTTGCCATCGTCCAATTGCATTCATCTAACTGCCATTCATTCAACTATCATTTGCCTAGTTGCATTCGTCCAGCTACATTGTCCAATTGTATTCATCGATCTACAATTCGTCCAGTTGCATTCATCTAGAAAAACAGTTTTACCAAAGGTATTCTCCCAGAACAAATTTCCCAGAGCAGCTTTTTCAGAGAACTCATTCATAACCAAACAAACCGACTAGACAATGGAGATGACAACTAGGAGTACAGAACAGGATGTTCAGAGTGGCGGAAGATGGTGTAGACAGAAGAAAAGACACCATAGATAATATAATGTATAGGCAGTAAAAGATAAATTCAAGCAGCCAGAGATCCAAATGAAATTATTTATAATCATAGCTTATACATATTTTAGAGTAAACGCCCACATATAAAAGGGAGAGTTAATGTAAGAATGAAGATTTTTCATTCCATCGGACAATTATTAGAGAAATCAATACAATACTTCTGCACTCTCTCTCTCTCTCTCTGTCTACTGCCCTACACTCTCTCATTTACTGGTTATACCCTTGAGGTGTGAGTCCATGGAAAAAATGAATTCACATCATGAAAAAGTGCGTTGAGCATGGATTATGCCACAGACAAAAAGATTAGTCACATAAGGAGCAAAATTGAGTCATATAAGAGTAACTAGCAACAAGGGCTGCACTAGAGAAAAATGAGCAGTTGAAATCATATATTCATCAATTCATCAACTTGTCCATTAGTCCATTTATCCATTTGTCCATTCATTCACATTCAGGAAAACAGCTCTATCAATAGTGTTTCCCCCAGAATAACTCTTCTAAGAAAACTCTCCAAGTGCAACTCTCCCAACACAGATGTCCTAGCAAGAACAACTCTCTCAAGAGAGTTCTCCAAAAAAATCTTCAAGAAAATAAATTGCCCACGGAAAGAAGAGTTATGTAAAGATTGGAGCTAAAGCAACAGAAAAACCTCTAACAACAAAACTAACAAAGATAAAATCTTCATAACCTTTTTTCTTTTTATTTTATTTCATCGTGTTTATGTTTTTTTATTAACTTCGTCGATATGTATATAATGAGCAGCACATACATTACTCATATAGAATAAGTTTGTCAATAGCACTCCGAAAACTTGTCCCTCATAAACAAGTTCCCTAAAAGTAAATGAAAAAATATCTCAGCTTTTAGACCCTACTCGGCTCAATAGCCGAATACTGAAACGACTCTAAAGAAATTCTTTCCAAAATTTAACTTGATCAAATAAAGAATGCAGTTAATTAACCTAAAGATAGAAGAAAATGATACCTCGGCCTAAGTAAAGTTGAAGAATTATAATGACTGCCCATTGTAGGAGAGCTATGACTCACAGGCAAAAAAATAGTTTGAATTTAAGAAACTAACATGAATTTCTTTATAATTGAGCTATATTGCAAGGAAATGATAGTTACACAAAAAGACAACTCATTATAGAAAAACTAAATTCATTGTTAACCCTCAAGAAACTCGCCCTATAAGACTACTAAGTCAATCGTAATAAAAAAAACATTAGCAATCTATAATACTATTCCCGGAATGTGAGCCAAATATCCCCAAGATGAAATCATGTAGGTGTAGCCAAATTGTCTCCAGAATGATTCCTTATAGCTGAGCTAAGACCCTTAAGGTAGAGTAACAGTTAGCACATAAAGAAATACACCACTCAATCTTTACTTGAACAGTCTTGACTCATATTTGAAAAAAATAACACACCTAATGAATTTATTTTTTAGACCAGAAAAATATACAATTGTCTTATAGAGACGAGCAATGCATAATTTTATGCCTATTATTCTATTATTCTTTTCGCAATTGCATTTCAAAGATATAAGTGAATCGGAATATAGTCAAAATCTCCTGAACCAGGAAGTTGAATTTGTCCTCTGCCATTCGTCTGTCAAACGGTCATTCATCCAACTACAATTCATCCAGCTGCATTCGTCCAGTTGTCATTAGTCCAGTTGTCATCCGCCCAGTGGCAATCCATCCAACTATCATTCGTCCAGTTACAATCGCCTAGTTAAATTCGTCTACAGTTGCATTTGTCAAAAAACACAGCTCTCTCCCAAGAGTGTTCTCCTATACTATCCCTTCAGAAGAACTTATTCATGGCCAAACAGACTACTAGATAATAGATTATATAATATATGTGCCCGAGGCAATGAAAAGACAAATTCAAGCATCCAGAGATCCCAATGGATCTATTTGTAATCACAGCTTATACATATTTTATAGAGCAAATAACAAATACCCCTATATAAGAGTGTAAGTTAATGTAATGAGGGCTACCCCACTCTCAAAAATTGGATAGTCCTCAGAAGAATCAATAGAATATTTCTCTACTCTCTCTCACCCTCTCTCTTCTCTACAGCTCACAGTATTTTTCTCTCCTTTGTTGGTCCTACGCTTGAGGTGTGATTCCACATACGAAATGGGATTCAACAAATCTAAATTCAACAACTCAAAAAACATGCAAATGCACCGCACAAGTGCCTTAAAATTAGTGTTTTTTGCCAAAAAAAAAAAAAATTTAACATCAAACAAGAAATTTTTCTCATATGCTCAAGAAAGCATCCTAAGTGCTCTGACTTGATATTACAGAATACTATGTGAATTGAAAATTAAAGTGAATTTAAGAGAATGTTTGGTTTGTTGAAAAGAAATACAATGTAAGAAAAAATTCAATGTAAAAATAAAAGTATATTATACTATGAATATTTTGGAGTTATTTGGTTTGGCAAAAAAAAATGCCGAACTTTACATTTTAATGTTTGGTTTTAAAGAAAATAAATGTGTAAAATAAAGGCAGCGGCGGCAAGCAAAGATGGCTAGCGGCAGACAAAAATGGTAGCAATGGCGACAGGAAGGCAACTCTAGTAAGTGACAAAAAAAGGGCGCGGGGCAGCAAATAGCAAGTGGTCAACGGGGACAGGAGGCGAGCAAATGAAATGGGCGGCGGCCTCACTTTGGAGTGTACTTCAAATTTGCCCAAATACAATGAATTTATAACACAGTAGAAATGAACTAGACACTGCATATGAAATGCATTTCTATTTTATACTGCATTCCTTTTTTCTCAAAACAAACACTCAAATATTCAAAACCCCTGCATTCGGAATGCAATACCATTTTACTTCAAAACAGATATCCCCGAAATAAAGCCCACCAAGAGAAACATGCAACAATTCAAAAGTGTATAACTTGAAAATTTTGTAAACCCTCTCCTTTAATTACATCAACATGCATGTTAATTCTCGAACAAACCACCCTACCGACATAGTAGCNCTTGAACCAGAAAGTTGCAATCGTCCAATTGCATTCATCTAACTGCCATTCATTCAACTATCATTTGCCCAGCTGCATTCGTCCAGCTACATTGTCCATTTGTATTCATCTATCTACAATTCGTCCAGTTGCATTCATCTAGAAAAACAGTTTTACCAAAGGTATTCTCCCAGAACAAATTTCCCAGAGCAGCTCTTTCATAGAACTCATTCATGACCAAACAAACCGACTAGACAATGGAGATGACAACCAGGAGTACAGAACAGGATGTTCAGGGTGGCGGAAGATGGTGTAGACAGAAGAAAAGACACCATAGATAATATATGTATGTGTCGAGGCGGTAAAAAATAAATTCAAGCATCCAGAGATCCAAATGAAATTATTTATAATCATAGCTTATACATATTTTAGAGTAAAAGCCCACATATAAAAGGGAGAGTTAATGTAAGAATGATGATTTTTCATCCCATCGGACAACTATTAGAGGAATCAATACAATACTTCTGCACTCTCTCTCTCTCTCTCTCTCTCTCTCTCTCTCTCTCTCTCTACAGCCCTACACTCTCTCATTTACTGGTTATACCCTTGAGATGTGAGTCCATGGAAAAAATGAATTCGCATCATGAAAAAGTGCGTTGAGCATGAATTATGTCACAGACAAAAAGATTTGTCACATAAGGAGCAAAATTGAGTCATATAAGAGTAACTAGCAACAAGGGCTGCACTAGAGAAAAATGAGCAGTTGAAATCATATATTCATCAATTCATCAACTTGTCCATTAGTCCATTTATCCATTTGTCCATTCATTCACATTCAGGAAAACAGCTCTATCAATAGTGTTTCCCCCAGAATAACTCTTCTAAGAAAACTCTCCAAGTGCAACTCTCCCAACACAGATGTCCTAGCAAGAACAACTCTCTCAAGAGAGTTCTCCAAAAAAATCTTCAAGAAAATAAATTGCCCACGGAAAGAAGAGTTATGTAAAGATTGGAGCTAAAGCAACAGAAAAACCTCTAACAACAAAACTAACAAAGATAAAATCTTCATAACCTTTTTTCTTTTTATTTTATTTCATCGTGTTTATGTTTTTTTATTAACTTCGTCGATATGTATATAATGAGCAGCACATACATTACTCATATAAAATAAGTTTGTCAATAGCACTCCGAAAACTTGTCCCTCATAAACAAGTTCCCTAAAAGTAAATGAAAAAATATCTCAGCTTTTAGACCCTACTCGGCTCAATAGCCGAATACTGAAACGACTCTAAAGAAATTCTTTCCAAAATTTAACTTGATCAAATAAAGAATGCAGTTAATTAACCTAAAGATAGAAGAAAATGATACCTCGGCCTAAGTAAAGTTGAAGAATTATAATGACTGCCCATTGTAGGAGAGCTATGACTCACAGGCAAAAAAATAGTTTGAATTTAAGAAACTAACATGAATTTCTTTATAATTGAGCTATATTGCAAGGAAATGATAGTTACACAAAAAGACAACTCGTTATAGAAAAACTAAATTCATTGTTAACCCTCAAGAAACTCGCCCTATAAGACTACTAAGTCAATCGTAATAAAAAAAAAACATTAGCAATCTATAAGACTATTCCCGGAATGTGAGCCAAATATCCCCAAGATGAAATCATGTAGGTGTAGCCAAATTGTCTCCAGAATGATTCCTTATAGCAGAGCTAAGACCCTTCAGGTAGAGTAACAGTTAGCACATAAAGAAATACACCACTCAATCTTTACTTGAACAGTCTTGACTCATATTTGAAAAAAATAACGCGCCTAATGAATTTATTTTTTAGACCAGAAAAATATACAATTGTCTTATAGAGACGAGCAATGCATAATTTTATGCCTATTATTCTCTTATTCTTTTTGTAATTGCATTTCAAAGATATAAGTGAATCGGAAAACTAAATATATAGTCAAAATCTCCTGAACCAGGAAGTTGAATTCGTCCTCTGCCATTCGTCTGTCAAACGGTCATTCATCCAACTACAATTCATCCAGCTGCATTCGTCCAGCTGTCATTAGTCCAGTTGTCATCCGCCCAGTGGCAATCCATCCAACTATCATTCGTCCAGTTACAGTCGCCTAGTTAAATTCGTCCACAGTTACATTTGTCAAAAAACACGGCTCTCTCCCAAGAGTGTTCTCCTGTACTATCTCTTCAGAAGAACTTATTCATGGCCAAACAGACTACTAGATAATAGATTATATAATATGTGTCTGAGGCAATGAAAAAGACAAATTCAAGCATCCAGAGATCCCAATGGATCTATTTGTAATCACAGCTTATACATATTTTATAGAGCAAATAACAAATACCCCTATATAAGAGTGTAAGTTAATGTAATGAGGGCTACCCCACTCTCAAAAATTGGATAGTTCTCAAAAGAATCAATAGAATACTTCTCTACTCTCTCTCCCCCTCTCTCTTCTCTACAGCTCACACTATTTTTCTCTCCTTTGTTGGTCCTACGCTTGAGGTGTGATTCCACATACGAAATGGGATTCAACAAATCTAAATTCAACAACTCAAAAAACATGCAAATGCACCGCACAAGTGCCTTAAAATTAGTGTTTTTTGCCAAAAAAAAAAAAAATTTAACATCAAACAAGAAATTTTTCTCATATGCTCAAGAAAGCATCCTAAGTGCTCTGACTTGATATTACAGAATACTATGTGAATTGAAAATTAAAGTGAATTTAAGAGAATGTTTGGTTTGTTGAAAAGAAATACAATGTAAGAAAAAATTCAATGTAAAAATAAAAGTATATTATACTATGAATATTTTGGAGTTATTTGGTTTGGCAAAAAAAAATGCCGAACTTTACATTTTAATGTTTGGTTTTAAAGAAAATAAATGTGTAAAATAAAGGCAGCGGCGGCAAGCAAAGATGGCTAGCGGCAGACAAAAATGGTAGCAATGGCGACAGGAAGGCAACTCTAGTAAGTGACAAAAAAAGGGCGCGGGGCAGCAAATAGCAAGTGGTCAACGGGGACAGGAGGCGAGCAAATGAAATGGGCGGCGGCCTCACTTTGGAGTGTACTTCAAATTTGCCCAAATACAATGAATTTATAACACAGTAGAAATGAACTAGACACTGCATATGAAATGCATTTCTATTTTATACTGCATTCCTTTTTTCTCAAAACAAACACTCAAATATTCAAAACCCCTGCATTCGGAATGCAATACCATTTTACTTCAAAACAGATATCCCCGAAATAAAGCCCACCAAGAGAAACATGCAACAATTCAAAAGTGTATAACTTGAAAATTTTGTAAACCCTCTCCTTTAATTACATCAACATGCATGTTAATTCTCGAACAAACCACCCTACCGACATAGTAGCGGGATTATAACTCCCATGTTATAAGTCTCCTCCACATTCAAATTATTGGGGTCAACAAGATTTGAGTCCTATGATAAATTTCTATGGAATAAATTTAAAGTACAACAAAAAATTACTTCAAATGCATACACTCAACTAATTTAACATGTTTTGCAGTATCATGTACTAGAATCAGATGCCCCTTAGTGAATCTCATAAAAGTTATTTGTCTTTCATTTACATATGGTCTTCAAAGCCATTAACTAAATTTCATTTTCAAAATACAAACTCTCAATACCATGCTTATAAAATAAGACAACTAGTTCCAATCTCTTAAATTAGATCCTCCGCATACAGGGTAGAGACAATAAGGTCAGTAACACAATGAATATTTAAATGAACAAAATTCAAGAACTCAAATCATTTATAAGCAAAGAAATAGAGTCAACATAAGTTCCAAATAACAAGATAAAATACTCAAATACCCTTATGATGGCCACATATGATCAAAATTCCTGAAAATCCAATGTAAATTATTTAAGACCAAAATGCCAATACAGCATAAAAATTCAAAAAAATTGTAAAATTTATCTCTCCTAAAATTAAAAGCAATAATGCATCCATCTATAAAGGGTGACAAATTTAAGTTTAACTTAAACTCGTAATGGACCTAATGGTTAATGTCATATCAAGAGTACCTCTGCAATCACTCTCAAAACTCTCATGTCAATAAGAATGTGACGTGGCATTTGAATATGTGATTTGGCCACAAAATTGCACTATTAAAAACAAGCTTATGATAAAGGATATCTGATCAAATAATTCACCATAAAATGATGATTAAATTATGATCACAACTAGGGCCGACAAATTCTCCACTAGTCCAAATCCCACGAAAGATGAAAATAAATTGCGCTTAATAAAACACAAAACCATATGTTAACTAAAATTCACTAAAAATTTTCCTCTTAGACAAACATCCAAAGCCTCCTTTGACCAGAAACTAAAGTAAATGATAAACCAAAATGCTTAAATCAAAGGATTTTAATCAAGTTCATCATCATTCCCCTATTTTAAGCTAATAAAAACAAATTTCTTTAACATAACCCAAAGTTGATGTTGATATAAATTGAGCACTTGACAGCTAACAACTAATCTTAATCGAAACCCTCTCATCACCAAAAGGAATAATCATCCACAGAGGATTGCGTCTGTAAGAACCTATAACAAAATCTTAACATCCTCACAATAAATACTACCTTTGTCTAAAATATAATCAATCAGATAAAAATTTGACCTAAAATCATGAAATTAAATGCCCACAAACAAAAGAATTGTTATTAAATTATAGATTGCATTAATCCATCAACACTTAAGAAGCCTTATCCAAACAAAACAGGGAATCAAGTGTGAACTACTTATAACACTGAAATCCAAATGTTGATGAAAAAGGTTGTTAGGAAAAACTTTTAAAAAAATCAACTTAAAACCTCGGAAGTATATATCATGCAAATGAGCAAAAACAATAGTGGAAGTTTGGAAAACCTTACTTAAAAAAATGAATAATTATAATTTAAAAAATAAACATAAACTTGGATGCATTGGCAAGGATGAAGTGAAAATAAATCAATGCTGATAGATGAGCAATCAGTTTGATGAATCATGAAGCAAGTAAGCAGTTCTTCACCTCATGAATGCCCTGACAATAGAAACTGGAAACAATATCTGGTATCATAACATCCACAGTTCCAGTGGCATCAACAAGCTGCAGCTTCCCTGAAGAGGTGCTCTGAACATTAAAAAAAATTGAAACTGTGAAATATTTAGATTACCGCAATGCTGGCTCTTCAGAGTAAAGATCAGCATAATTAAAGTAAAATAACAAAACGTTTTCCGCCACACTGCTCAACAGAAACCAACACCAAGAGAAAAACATTTCCATATTCTCAATGACCCATACCCAAAACCAATAAGCAATGACGACCAATAACAAAGCAAAGAAATCAATCCATGAAACAATTAAATCATTTCTACTCTAGGTTTAAAATCTATTTGCAAAATCCAAGATTAAAAAAAAAACAAAGGTTTATTCCTACATGATGCTTCCTAGCTAAACACGTGAGCTTCTCAGAGTCCAAAACATATAAAATGTCAAATGCATTCATGCACCTTAACCAACAAACTGTACACCAATTTCATAGAATCTGACCTAATTCTATATTTCCAGAATACATCTAAGATATGTTTCAAATTTCTTAAAATGTCAATACACTTTTACACCTTAACAATTATCAACTTAGCTTCAATTATCGACTGATTAAGCAATCCATCAAAAATAATTAATACTCTATTAATACAAATGATCAAGTGTTAATTGTGATAAAAAATAAGATTTGCATTATTGGTCATTGTAAAGGAAATCAAACAATTCACCATGTCAATTCTCAATAGTTAAACCAACAAAAAAGTAAAAAACATATTATAGGCTAACCTTGATACTGCCCATCAAAATGCAGCCAAGAATATCACTAGATATAATTCTTCTAATTATAGGAGATGAAGGTTGTACTTTGCAGGGCACATTGTCATTTATTCCAAGTTTTCCATCATGACACTGAATTTCCTTTACTATTGATGCCCACATTATTTCACACTTGCTGATAAAATTAGACATCGGTACTACCTGGCACAAAAATTTACTTTAAATGAGCAGCTTCCCGCAGCCATGAAACACTAAAACAGCCAGACAGACAACAAATTGATTAATAACAGAGTTCACCATCTTAAGGGGTGGTACGTTCTTTGCATACTTGGCAGTAGACTGCTCATGTTGACAAAATTCCATAAAAATCCCATGCTGACACAAAAAAAAGTAACATTATTACAAAATATACCCGTTAAAGTTTCAGAAAAAAATTCAGAAAATGGAATCAATCATATTAAAGTTAGAAACAAAATATACATAAACTTATTACATAGAAAACAGTTCCCAAAAAACAAATCATCCCATCAGGTTTAACACAAAATATACAAATACACAATCCACTCATTCTACATCTCGTAGGTTAGATGTCACTTAAGAAATCAACTTTTTGAATGATAGTAGAAAAAAAAAGGAAGATTTACTTGCAAACCACTCAATTCCTATATATTTACATATCTAACACATAAATTTCAATTTTTACATATATGCCAGTTTACCAATGCATGAAAGGTGTATTTCACTTTTTAAAAGTTAAAATAGTGATATTTCTAATGTGATATAAAAAAGTAAAAAAGTAAATTTTAGGTGTTAGATATGTAAATACATAGGAATTTGGGGGTATGCATGCAAACACCCTCTCAAAAAATAAAAGTGAGTGCAATTACATACACAACACCCAAAACATTGCTATCTACAAATCTAGCACCCTCTTTCATCCATTTTTCAAATACTCACTCAAATATCAAAATTCATGATAAAACCCAACCCATATTTTTCATTTTTATCAAAATTCGCAATGGATTGATCATTGGACGTGTAAATACATCAGTTTTATAGTTCAAAAATATCACTTGGATGCTATATTTTGTAAATAGCAACATTTCAGATATTATTATGTATGTTGTTATCCCAAAAAAAAAAAATACCGCATAGTTTTCAGGTTACTCACTTGAGGTTGAAGGAAATGTGAATGCAAAGATGCATGTGCATAAACCTGAACCATTCCTTCCTTCTGAAGGCAACTAAAAAATGCAGATAGTCAGCCAAGCTGAAATTGGAGTATTATAGCAAATCGAGTTTGATTTTTTTTTGTACACAAAAAACATCCAAATAAAAACAGTAAGGCTTCNTTCCTTCCTTCTGAAGGCAACTAAAAAATGCAGATAGTCAGCCAAGCTGAAATTGGAGTATTATAGCAAATCAAGTTTGATTTTTTTTTAACACAAAAAACATCCAAATAAAAACAGTAAGCCTTTATAACTACAAAATTCTTGGTGACAACAGTGCAAAAGGCAAATTACATTTCTCGAGCCAACAATTTCTTTGTTAGTTAATAGCCTACCAAATTTTCTCCTGAAACAAGAGATCAAGAGTAGCAGCCTGCCATTCAACAATAAATGTGTGAATCATAAGATATCAATATGCATAATAACAGCAAAAGCAATAAACATGATAAATGAAAAACAGATCTACCAAAATCTAGCTGTCGGTATAAGAGATTCCATAAACTTCCCCAGTAAGCTCTGACTCTGAGACCTAAAGTGACACCTGTTTCAAGCGGACACCCCACACGCAAACGTCCACATTTACATGCGTAGCTGATCAGAACTTTAGATATATAAAAAGTAGTTTTTACCTAGTATCAGAAAGTGAAAAAGCCTTAACATCTATGGTAGTTCTGCAACAACTAACAAGCAGACTGATTTCAATCCAGGAAAATACAGGACGAAGCAATTGAAAGTTTCTGATAGAAATCTACAAATACCCAAAAAAA
>JXCR01088310.1:1070-14399 GCA_002079205.1 Phalaenopsis hybrid cultivar | reverse complement strand
ACAAAATAACAATTGCAACTAAATTAAGACGTCTCTATCGGATGATCGGGAATCCCTCGGAGGAGGTAACCTACGGTTGCTAACAAAACTTCTCACGGTCTAAATGAAAGTATGGAACTCATTGAGTTGAGTTTAGTAAATTCATTTGGACTAAGTGAATCCGATAGAAAATAGTGGTGCCGGAACGAGGGAACCGTAGGATCCTAACCGGTGTCGCTCTAATCAACTTTAATATGCCCCATAATATTTAAATGACCATAACCATAGGGACATTTGATTTGACATTATGAATTAACCCATTAGAAAACTTAAATTCATCACAACAAGGAACTTGGAGCTAGCATTGTGGGCTGCATGACCATCTTGATCAGCAAGAGGATCTATAGCATCATATCTTTCCTTAGAATTAAACAACGATCCATAAGATTTTGAGGTTATTGGCTTATGCAACATAAATTCTCAATTTATCTTTAGACCTTTGTATGGCTCTGCTATACAATATAAGCCCTAACTCGTTTTAGGATTCTAAGATTGTCATTCATAGCGACTTAAATCCTCATATCTTTCAAGCTATTTGTGTGATTGTTTCACACGAATATAAGTCTTAATTTATAAAATTTGCAGGATGAATCATCTGAACAATTTCTCCTCTAAATTGAAGCCAAACCATAGGATAGCTTGGGAAGCCACCGAGGTTCTTCTCAGGATCTATAGCATCTCATAGTTCTTCCTCCTTTGGATTTTACAATAAATGTTCCAAATTTGAGTCAATCCGCCTTAACACATCTTCGTCCGATTTCGTTGAAAAGTCCTATCATTTTGACCTCTTTAAAGATAATATTTTTTGATTTTTATCGAGAGTTTTCTTATGTGACCTCGGTTATCTAAGATGTAATTAATTATAGGGGCTTGCTCTTATANCCTAAAGTCAATCACCGTCCAACAAAAGCCAACTTGAAGCAAAAACATTCGATATCATAATATTAGAGTGTGATTTTGACATTCAAAGCTCTATTTGGAGCTATGTCCCTCATCAAAGAGATTAAGTTAGGTTATATTGGACATTAGGATCATATCAATCGACTCCTCTAAATACTCCTGATTATATTGATTGGCATGATAGTCGCTTTCTCCCATCATTGTATAATTTATTTCTAGATTGTGTAGAATTTTCTTTGAAAATAAATCGTGCATATTGTCTTCAATGTTTTCTTTTTGCAAAGCCATAAGAATGCCATGGATCTAATGTTTTTTTGGTTGAGGAATTTCATGTTTGGAATAACAATGGTGATAAATGCTCATTCATAAAGGGTGTACTGTAGCTAAAGATTCAAATTCCACACATGAATAAAATGTGAGAAGATTGTCATAATATGATGAATTCATTACAACATATTGATAAAAAATTTCAAAAAAATATATTTTTAGCAACTTGTAAGAAGTCGGCTTCAATTCAAAGTATATTTTATGTATTTATGAATACATGTATATGTATTTATATTTTATGTAAATAAATATATTAATGAATATATTGTTATATATGTATATATTAATAAGATATAATTTCAAATTTTGAAATTAGATTCTTTCCCTTCATAGTGGTCTCATAAATGGTAATTAAAATGAATATGACATGAACCATTATACATACATATATATGCTTTTATTATGCTTCCACATATGTATATATATGTGTATATATATATATATATATATATATAAGCATATACATGTATGTATAATGGTTCATGTCATATTCATTACATGGAAGGGAAATATAATGGAAGCATAAAAACAAATGAATTTTTACAAAAAGCCCCCTCATTTCATATCTCGCATCTTTCCACGGTCCCAACCTAATTAAATCAGGAGTCCTGATACAATTTTGCATCAGGGCTCCAATAAGGACATGCCACGTGTACAAGCAGGGCCCACATATATTAAATTAACTTTTTTTTACTAAAAAGGCATGGCTATATGCACAACAGGAATATTACCACAAAAAGAAGATGTAACTTTTGCATAAAAGCCCTCCATTATTCTGCCCATCACGCTATTAATCCTTGCTAAACCGAGTAAAAAAAGGGCCCCCACATTCATCCCCCCTCATGAAAAAGGAAGGAAATCCTACATTCAAATATCTNCCCGATAATACAACATACAACCATTAACGAAATAATCTATCTTCTCTATATCAACCCTAACTTCAACATCAATTTTTTTTTATATAAATATCATATGGAACTAAATTTTTCTTAGGGTTTGGCTCTTTTAATAGCACTGCAATTTAGTTAAAATACTATCCAGGCATATTGTAATATAATCTAATGCTCCATATTCAAAGTACTACTAATAACTCTGAATATATGGCACAATCTTCCCACAAATGTTATTGTGCAGCATTGAATGAATTTGTAGAATTCTTTAGCTTCATTATTTGGTGATCGATCATCCTCAGGAACTTTCTCAAAAAAATTAGCTCTGCTTGCATGGAAATCCATTTCTTCAAATATGCAACGATCATATTCCAAATAGAGGGGCAAAATTTGATGAGCACCAATGTGATCACACTCAACATTTGCTTCATGCTCTCCATGTGCAGTCCAGTACAAAAAATTAGGTTGAAATCCATTAANGAGAATGCACCATGATACTAGGAATAGTAGAGTGTTCATTATCATTAGTGTGTCCTGCAAGAGAAGAGTGTGTGTTACCAATATTTTCTTCCACATGCTCCTCATTGATCATTTCTTCATCAGGCCCCGCAAGTATAGAGTGTCCATAAGGAACATTAGCATTATGATTGTCAGAGTTTTCAGCTAACTCCACATTGCCATTAATCTGCATATGTTTAGGTGTAGCATCATTACACAAATGTAAAATATCAGCTCCTTGATGCCCATCATTAATATTCAATTGTTGAGGTAAGGCCTCAAAACAATTATTAATAGTTCTTGTAACCAAATGCTGCAAATTAGAAGTAGCATTAATATCAAGATTTCCAACTAATTCATTCCCATTTTCAGCACCAGGTGGAGCATCATGCGAATCAAAAATTATATTGTTAACAGGATTACTAGTTTGCCTAGCATTATGGGAGTTTTTGAGTTGTGGATTCAAACGAAAGCAAAAAGTAGTTTGATGCCCAAACATAGAACAATGGGTGCAGTAAGGCGAATGTTTTTCAATTTCAACTGGCTGCCAATAACCTTGATGTTGCAAGCCTAACCAAATTTTATTACAAAAAGCTTGAGTAATATCTCATTCAACCAATATATGTGCTTCTAATGGCCTCGATAAAGTGAAAGTAGCATGATCCATTTTTAAAGGCTTCCCATACGCAGCAGTAAGCGAAAAAAGTATTTCATGGTTAAAAAGATGTAGTTTAAGCCCTGGAAATCGAATCCATGCCGAAATAATAGGCAACTCAGCTTTAGGATCGAAATTAATAGACCATTTTCAAAATTTCATCAAACTATTTTCCACCCACATGAATCTTTTAGCAAAGAGGCGAGTGTAATCATCATCATTAGCTAATTGCATAAATATATGTCTACCATCAATGATACCAACCTTTTAATTTTAACATTTCAAACTCTCTCCTGATGAACTCAACCTTAGGAATGTCATATGTAAATTTACCAACTAGGGCAAGACAACAAGAAGAGGCGAGCACAGAAGTTTCATCCTCAGTAACATAAAGAGCAAGTTTACCATTTTTTTCCCCCAATTTTTTGATGAAAGTATAATCTCCACCAACAATAAGAGTGTCATAAAAATTTTGTGGAAAAAATTCAGAGGAAGGTGCGGATGAAGCACCACCCCCATCCAAAACAGCATCAACNGAAGTTTCATCCTCAGTAACATAAAGAGCAAATTTACCGTTTTTTTCTCCCAATTTTTTGATGAAAGTATAAATTCCACCAACAATAAGAGTGTCATGAAAACTTTGTGGAAAAAATTTAGAGGAATGTGCAGATGAAGCACCACCCGCATCCAAAACAGCATCAATAAACATTCGAGAAACCGGAGGCATATTCGAAACTTGAAACCCAAACAAAATCTAGGAACACTCGGCGAAAGGAAAAAACAGAAGAAATAAACTCAAGTGATGATGGAAAGTTCTCACCAGCCGACCNTAATAATAATAATAATAATAATAATAAAACTAATATTTATTATTCCTATCTCCCACAATCCCTACTGGCTCAGCTCACCTCCCATCCCATCCCATCCCGTCAACCAACTATAAAAACAATAAAAAATAAAAATGAAACAATCCCATAGTACCTCCTAGTCCTATCTCCTCATTTTTTCCGTCACGCCAAAAAAAAATTATCACGTTTGCCGCCCAGAAGCAGAGGTCGGACCTCCACTGTATCACGATCATCACCCAGACGTAGACGTAATAATCTCTCCACACCAAAACCCAAACATTATTCTTCATGCATATTTTGTTATATTTTAGTTGTATTGATTTGTCAATACAATCAATAATAATTTTTTCCCCTTTTCCGGCCCATGAAGGAAGACTTCTCTCCCACGGATCGAACCTCGCCCTTCTTCTCTCTCCCTCTTCCTTCAGCTGAGACACTCCAACTGCAGGCTCAACTTCTTCTTCAACCAAATCTCAGCCTTTTCTATCCTTCTGCTTCCCCTGCACGACCCCACAGCAGACGAAATTGCCGCTCAACAGAAGAAGTGTCTTCTCTTTATTTCAAATATTCTCATCCAGGTTTAACAGATCTCACAAAAGCTTTGTAAAATTATTCAAGTGCTCGTCTATAATAACCTAATTTCTCCTCTGAAATTTTTAGACTTGATGTTTCATATTGAGACGATTCTCAATATTTTCTTGATATATTTGTTCTCCAGCATCTTCTACTATTTTTCTGCATAAGTTTGCACCATCATCTTATATTTGATCTCATGAAATAAAAAATTTTGGAGCAAACCACAAACATTGATTCATTTTTAACAAATCTTTTTTTTCTAACGTTTCTTCATATTGTTTATCGTCATCAAGATCTTTCTTCATATTCAAAGAGCAAAACACATCCATCACTTCGCATCGTCACACATTAAAGTTTTATTTGTCATCAATTATCATCATGCCGATCTTTATAGGATGTGTAAGCAACTGATGAATCAATGTATTTTCCATTGTTGTAGTGGACATTGAGGTATCAGACGACATGCATGTTATTATTCATGGCTCCATCGGATCTCGTAACTTAACTTGCTCTGATTTTGTTATCATGCATCAGCGAACTTGCTAGAATCACAATAGTCTATTTTGATAACAATTGTAAAATATTATGGAAAACAAAATCACTCAACGAACAAATGGTCAAACAATGTGTGATTTATGCGACTCTATGCAAACCCGTCTGCGTCCATGACTCCATGGGGGAGGGCTATTCCACTATCAACAAATCCGGAGAAAGAAAAGACGGCTGAAATAGGGCTACAACTCCACCCACTAAAATCAGCCCTAATTCTATTCATAAATTGGAAAGGATTATGACACACTAATAAAAAATATAAAATGATCATTTTACCTCCATGCACAAACAAAGCCTCTAATACAAGTTACAAAACTTTTCAGTTGACGACATAATGATATCATGGTATTTTAGTTTGGAAGTTATGGTAAGAGTTATTTGTAGCTTTTAATTTACATTATGCTAACATTATTTATACACATTTTAAGTCCTCTTTTGTTTATGGTTCACTTATCTTTAAGCAACAAAATATTTTTTAATAGAGAAGAAGACAAATTTAAAAACGCAGTCGCAGATGCATTTCACACAGAAGAAATGTTTTAGATTGTTAAGGTGGTAATGTGACATGTATGCATATATTAGCACTTTGAATACCTAAACTTAAAGAGTTGGATATGTATAAATAAGTAAATAGAACATCATGTTTGAACATATCTAATATCTAAAAACTCTAATAAAGTACCAACATATCTAATATCCAAACTTTAATAAAATCATTCATCAATGTATCTAATACCTAAATCTTAGTAAAAGATTTACTTAAACTTGTGCTCGAGACGCATTATCTACATATCTTTTTAAAAGCAATAAAACAATTAATGGTTAAGTATTTTTAAAAGTATATTACATTGAACAACTTATGGTAAATAATCTCTTTAATATATATTATTTGAATGACTTAATACTTATGTAAAAGTCATGAATATAATGCAAATGTTATTCATTTGTGATAATACTAGAAGATGATCAGGGCCAATCACTAACTCTTAATAGCCTACCTCTTCTTCCCTTCCTTTTCATTTCATTTTATTGACTGTTAAGGGTATTTCAATCGAGTTGGTGAGAGCTCCCAGCAACAAGAGCTCTTCTTCAAAGGAGTACAGACAATCAATTCCCTTTTATTTCTTCAGTCTTTCTTTACAATTTGTGAGCTTAGTTATTATATTTGCAAGTGTAATTTCAAGTACTTCCCTATTACAAGAACAATGTGGAGGTAATTAGTTTCGTTTAATTTATTTTTCATTCCATATATTTGATCATACATTGTCAATATCTTTAGCTAATTAAAGTCCTTAAGAATAATTTAATGCATCCATGGTTTTAGAGTATAGGGTATAGGGAGAAATTATTACATACAGAGAACTACGGAGAACTACGTGCATGTAAATATTCAAATTTCTTCTCTTTTTTGGTTGTTTTTGCATGTGAATATTAAAGTTTTTATTTTTTTTATTTTTATTTTTTGCATTTAAGTACTTTTATTTGAGTTTGTTATATATGTAAATATCAAAGTTTAGTTGTTGGCATGTAACCACTAAAGTTCAAGCAGCATGTGTGGGTAAATATCTAAGTTCTAAGTGTCATGTGTGTGTATGTATCAAGCTTAAGGTGTTAAGCTCGATAAAATTAATCGAGCTCAAGCTCAAATTGTGGGTAGCTTGAGCTTGACTCCACTCATTTACACCCCTAAGTTGGATTCTAAAGTCGAGAGGAGGTGGGGGTTGTTAGGAGGTTTTTCCTTTTCTTTTCTTTGTTTTCTTTTTTCCCTGCCCGTGAGAGGGAGGGAAATCAGGTGGGTGGAGGCTAGAAAACCGAGAGGGAGAGGAAGCTTGGCTTTTCAAGGGTTGGAAGGAGTGCAGTTCACGATGGGGAAGAGGAGTGGAGTTGGTTTTGGTTCTTCGGTTGCTCTTGAAGTGGCTTGGTTTTTGGCATGAAAAATGGAGCGTCCTTGGTTTTCATGAGGATATGGTAGATCCGTAGATGGAAAGAAAAAAAATGGAGGGGGGAGGGGGGGTGCCCTTCCTTGCTTAAACCTATGGAAAAAGAGTACTATTTTATGTTTTTCTCTTTTTTTCCCTTCTTTTGGTCACATGAGTTTTGATTTTTTTTATTTTTTTATGGTAAGGATTTGGGTTGCTCTTGAGGTGGCTTGGTTTTTGGCATGAAAATGGAGCTTCCTTGGTTTTCATGAGGATATGGTAGACACTACAGAATTTAAGCTTGGCATAAGGGCTAGGGTACAGAACGCTTGATCATGAGGATTTCTGGCTTGGGCTTTAGTATAGCATGGAAGTAGGTCAACATTTGTTGGCAAATCCAAAAAAGGTGGGTGGATTAAGGTAAAGATAGCTTGGATTTTTTTTTTTTTTTTCATGAGACAAGTTTGAATTATTTGATCAAGAGATTTAGGCTTTGGACTTGATGTTTTTTTATGTGAGTGATAAGTTTGGATTAATTTGTTGTCATGAAGGTTTGATTTGAATTAAATTTTATTTGGGTGGACTTGAGTTTTGGAATTAGCATGGAAATGATTTCTCACTTTTGGATTTTAATTTGATTTGATTTTGATTGGTGATTAATTATTTTAGTGAATTTATTTTTAATATTAAATTTAATCATATTTATGTTTGTTGAATTTAATCTCTAATGGGTTTAATTTCATTGATTTTGATTGAAATTGTTTTTTAGTGAATTTAATTATATTAGTTTTATTGAAATTGATTTTTAATGGATTTAATTTTATTGATTTTATTGAAATTGATTTTGGTGGGTTTAAATTATGTTGATTTTATATTTTGAATTCGAGTTGATTCATGGGTGAATTTTATTTTTATTTAATTTTTTGTTTTACTTGATAGTTTTGATTCTTGGTCTCAATTTTGGTGAATTTGATTATTACTTTTAGTTAGTGATTTCAATTTAATTGAATTTTAACTTTATTAATTTTAAGTTTAGATTGATTCGAGAATTTTGATGAATTTTTTTTTATTTTAATTTTGATGATTTTAATTGGTTTAATTTTAGTTTGTGATTGAATTTTGGAGTTTCAATTTTAATTGATTTGTTTTTTCAAATTGATAATTGTTAAGAGAAAACCCCTATCTTAATTCAAGGTGAACCTCATACCCCATGGATTCTCCATGAACAAGGAAAGAGTTAACTAAGGAATTGTGAAGGAGAGATGCTAAGTGATCAAGTGGGTGAGACCAAGGAAGACCTAAGTCTCTAGGGAAAAGGGTGACTTAATTCATTTTCAATTCTATGGGAACTCAACCAATTCTTCAATGACTTAACCTTAATCATCTCAACTAAGGGTTAAGGATTTGAAGTAAAGCTTATGAAAATCTAAGGAGTGAAGAGGTGTTTTAAATTTCTATTTTGGTATTGACTCATTCATTACTCTTCCAGAAGAGCCACTAAGAAAACTAATGCTATATCCTAAGCTCTAGACAAAGAAAATATAAGATAGACCTCATGCAAAAATGGGTCAATATTCTTTCAGCCAGAAATGAGACAAAGAAACATGTGAGACAACTAATACAGGAAACTTGACCCAAAGCTATAGCCTACCCTCCAATAGAGCTTATCTAAGGGAATATTCAGTTCAATTATATCTCCAACCATTCTAAGGACATCCATAGACTTCTCACTATAGATCATAGATTGACATCCAAACAATACCAGTTGATTAACCCATACCGACCAAGCTCAGCCAACTAAGCTGATTTTATTGACCCAAAGTCAATTAAGCTTAGTCGGTTGGGCCAGAAAGTAGCTGGACGACAAATTTATATATGTAAAATACCAGAAATACCCTAATACGAACCCTTTTAAAAAAAGAGAAAATATATAATTTCATTTTGTACTCTATACTCTATAAATAAAGGAATCATTTAATAAATAAGACATGATTGATTAATGTCCATTCCTCTCTCTCTCTCTCTCTCCTCTACACTATTCTTTTGGTGTGATTCAGGAAACTAATCTAGAGTCAACATATTGGTATATTTGGAAATAATTTTATGAGTTTCAAGGTTTTCAATATTTGGTTAGAAATAAAGCAAAAATACAATAATATTTGGTGTAATTTATGTCAATCAATTCATCATTGATGTATTTCCAGTTTGTATGATTCAAGTAAATATTTGTTCGCAACAAGTTCCTCATGAAACCGACATATGATCCCTACATGTGAAATTTAACTACATATAAGACAATTGTAATGGATTTATAAATCTAATATCTAAATTTTGATGTTTATATTTAGGGAAATCTATATACTTTCCACAAAATTCTTATATATGTACATATCTAACACCTAAATATTGATATTTTTATTTATAATATTTTGGTGTTATAAATCCATGCATAGAAGGTGTTGCTAGATTTTAGAAAGTTAGTGATAGTGGTATATTTTATGAGATGTTGGTAAAGTTGAATTAAAACAATCGATATTAGATAAATATAAATTATTTTATTAAAAATAAATAATTGATATTTAATTTAATAAATTTGAGATGGATAAAAATACACTCCTTAGACATTGGAAAAATTATTGTGTGAGGACCGCGCGTAAAATTTGCGAGCAGTGTCCGATCTGAACCGTCAAAAATTTAAAGTGTGCCCCACTCTGACACAAAAAAAAATAAAAATATATATTTCAGTAGTCGAGATCAAACATTGTATGCTAGTAACGAGATTTAGAAATAAAAATATGACAGCGTGATCGAATAATTTCTATGATGATTTTTTTAATATATATATATATATATATATATAAGAAAAACAATATGAATGACTATATTTACATAACCCATCATTAAATTAGTAAAAACACATTAAGTTATCTTCATTTTATTTCAATCCAAACAAACCCAAAATAAACATTAGTCGGATTGTAACAAATCCGAACAAACCTATAAAAAATGCATTATTAGGGATGTATCAATGCTAGACCGATTCATTAGCTAGCTCAAATTTTGCTTTAAAAATGACTCACATGCTTATCAAGCTTGAATCATCCTCAAATTAACTCATCAGCAAACATATGTTTTATAATATATTATAATTCAAAGTCTTAAGTAAACTTGAAGAAGTTTTTAAAATGTAATGTGAATAACTTCTCATTATTAATGTTTCAATTGCATTTGTTATGCTAACACATAAATTGCTTGAATTAAAATCAATCTTTTTTCACACTGATTATCCGAGCTTGCACTCAAACTCAATTAATTAAACAAACTCAAACTCAAAAATCAAAAGCTTGGCTCAACCCATTTACACCTCTCCACAGTTTATAAAATCCTAGCATTATTTTTCTTAAATCATAAGTTTAATTGTTCATATTGTCTATTACACATTATTATACTATTTGAGCTCACTTTTAAGTCAATAAATAAATAAATCATTCAACTACCTCAATGAAAGTGATGCACAACCTTTCCCATAGTCACAGTCTTATCCCCACCAAACAAACATTCAAGGGTATTGAAGCAAACAAATATGACCGGAGGCCANAAAGATAGAAACCCACTCACCACCCTTGCACAACATTAACAAAATCATAACCCTCATAATTTTCATGACTCGAAAGTCAACTTAGATAAAATGATTCTTAAGTAATGAGCTTAAGTCGGAAAGATGATTGTTTACTTTTTTTACGCCCGAAATTGAGGATGATGTGACCATTTAATAAGAATGCACATCACTTGAAATAAAAATTTTGATAATCACAATTTCACCCATCAAGATTGTTAAAGGCTTAGTAGTGACATAGGCTCAATATTTAAACTCAATTGATCAGATTTAGAACATAACCTAATCAGTGATTAACATCTTTAAACACTACAAGCCTGACCTTAATTATGGGTACCACAATCTTAAATGACCTAAATTTTCCTTAGGGGCACCCATCCACATAACTCTTAAGTGAAACGTTAAGTGACTAATCGAGTATCATATCCTTGGGATAATTAAATTGTTAAGTTTCGCTGAGTAATGGGGTAGTCACACTCTAAACTTGAATGGTTAATGGAACGATATGATAAGTTCAGAAATAAACTCAAAATAATCCAAGAGATCTCCAAAATAGTTCAGGGTCATACCCCGAGCAGTTTGAAATCTTTTGGATATTTTGAAGGACAAATTGAACTTGTCATATTTTGTTCCATTGAACATAAGGGTATTAACTGGATGAACTATATAGTAAAGATAATAAAATCAAAACAAACTCAANAATAACTTATAATTAATTTAAAATCTTTTCAAAACACTACAAGCTCATTTTCAAAATCAAATTAATTAAATTCCTTAATTAAGTCAAGTTGCCCCCAAATGGTCTTTACCTATATAAGCCTTAAGTGAGATATCAAGTGATAATTACCCCACTTAAGAGATAATCAAAACATCATAATTTCATTGAACATAAGGGTATTAACTGGATGAACTATATAGTAAAGATAATAAAACCAAAACAAACTCATGGTAATTCTAGAAATTATGAAATGTATAGGGTATTACCCGAGACTTCTTCATAATACTTTGGAAATCTTGAAGAACATCAGGACTTATTATGATTTGCTTAATGGAGTCATCCTCAGAATTTGGAACCACCAAGATATGACATAGGATCTGGTAGACACAACTCAAACTTGTATTTTCTACTTTCCTTTTAAAGCTTGTTTTAATTCCCGCAAAATTATATATACATATATGTGCTTTGCAAATACTGCCTTTCAGGTAGAGGAACAAAAAGACTCTCCAGGTACACTTTTACAGTTTACGGTGTTTTATCTTCTCANATATATATATATATATATATTTATATATATGTGTGTGTGTGTGTGTGTGCTTTGCAAATATTGACTTTCAGGTGGAGGAACGAAAAGACTCGCCAGGTACACTTTTACAATTTACGGTGCTTTATTTTCACATACTTTCTACACTATACTTTTATGCTTACGAACTTGCATGCTAAACAATGATGTCACCCTGCATGAAAACCAAAACTGTTAGGATAGCCACAAAACCAAACCAAAATCAAATTAAAATTGATCAAGATAAAATTCACTGCTACAACATTCAAAATATAAGACAACTCAAAATTTAATCGCAAATATCACACAAAACTACAACTTCAACTAAATTAAGATGTCTCTATCGGATGATCGGGAATTCCTCAAAAAACTACAACTTCAACTAAATTAAGACGTCTCTATTGGATAATCGGGAATCCCTCGGAGGAGGAAACCTACGGTTGCTAACGAGGCTTCCCACGGTTCACCGCCACAACATTCAAAATATAAAACAACTCAAAATTTAATCACAAACATCACACAAACATTAAAAAGTCTCTATCGGATGATCGGGAATCCCTCGGAGGAGGTAACCTACGGTTGACAACTTCAACTAAATTAAGATGTCTCTATCGGATGATCGGGAATCCCTCGGAGGAGGTAACTCACCACCACAAAATTCAAAATATAAGACAACTCAAAATTTAATCACAAACATCACAAAACAAAACTTCAACTAAATTAAGATGTCTCTATCGGATGATCGGGAATTCCTCGGAGGAGGTAACCTATGGCTTCAACTAAATTAAGATGTCTCTATCAGATGATCGGGAATCCCTCGGAGGAGGTAACCTACAGCACCGCCACAACATTCAAAATATAAAACAACTCAAGGACACACACATCACACAAAACTACAACTTCAACTAAATTAAGATGTCTCTATCGGATGATCGGGAATTCCTCAAAAACTACAACTTCAACTAAATTAAGACGTCTCTATTGGATAATCGGGAATCCCTCGGAGGAGGAAACCTACGGTTGCTAACGAGGCTTCCCACGGTTCACCGCCACAACATTCAAAATATAAAACAACTCAAAATTTAATCACAAACATCACACAAACATTAAGACGTCTCTATCGGATGATCGGGAATCCCTCGGAGGAGGTAACCTACGGTTGCTAACAAAACTTCCCACGTTTTAAATGAAATTATGGAACTCATTAAGTTGAGTTTAGTAAGTTCATT